>CALNHX010003779.1:0-141880 GCA_940337035.1 Agriotes lineatus | reverse complement strand
ACCGATCTTCGAGGTAAGGGAAGCTTGACTCCCATGCCGTGAGCGGATTTTTTCATGCTGCCACGTGTTTCGCAAATTTGCCTGGCAACGTTTCCGGGGTAAGTAACCGTTCGTGTCGAACTATTCTATCGGTCTTGTTATGCTATCGTGGATTCCTTTCTTCGTTATAGTACCTAATGCCGGAGGGCCAAATTGAGGCTTGGAATACAGCTGGTCTTATTCGCATTCGGACGTTCCATGCATTGGGAATTTTGGACCTGCGGACCCGCTTGACCCCTGCTGCAGACGCGATTTGAGTGCAGAAGAGGATCCGACATGAAGACTTTATCTTCAGGTTTTGTTTGTACCAGTATCGCACGGTGAACCCTCCTTTAAACCACCAGCTTCGTGCCGGTCGAATTTGGGGCCAAACGTCTTCGGGAACCGTGATATCATTCGACCGTGAGTTCACTGCCGAACCAAGCGCCGCTGTAATCTTTGCCTGCCCCAAGCCTAATTTTAATGTGTGAAATAGGGCGATTGCCTTATTGTTACTTACAAATTGTGAGTATTAGTTTTAATTCTTGTTCTGAGGTACCTCATGCCATTACTGCCATACTTAATTAGTATAGCAAGTAATATTGTGGCCACCTGCGATTCTGCTGGTGGAGGGATAATTTTGTGATATTTACCTGTACTGTGATCCCGAATTTATGAAAATGATACTGTGATTTTGACAATTATGGAGGTCTAATTTAGTCACGGCTGTCTAATGTGTTTGAAGCTCCTCTTTCAGGAATTGTGTTTGTGCTTAATTATTATGAGTTTACGAATTCTCTTGAACACCTAGGTGCACTCAGCGTATTGTAATACAAAAAAAATCTTTGGCGCATGGGCATTTATTTCTATGATTTCGTTATACCGACTGTTCTGTTAAAAACTTGCACACCTCCATCCGACTGAGCTGGCGGCCGGCTATTGCACCCGGGTGTCCAAACTAATTCTCTGAAAGAATGGCCAACTAATTAAAGTAGCTAACAAGTTGATTACGTGTTGGATGTCTGCGTAAATAATTGATAGCTTAAGTAGTTGACTTTGATTTTCTTCTGTATTTCTTGTCCGAGTATTTAACTCACCAACGTCTTTCTGTACATAGTGAATAAGTGACAAAAACACGCAAATACCTATTGAGTTGTCTGGAATGTTCTAGAAGATTCAAATTATGTATATTGTATTGAAAACTTATAGGTGCACGTTAGGTGTAAACAGTTGCAGTTAGCATTGTATGTATAGTTCATTTTATTCTGTCGAGAATATTTTTATTACAAAGTGGGCTTATTTACTTGCTGGAAATAAAATATCAAATGAAAATGACATTTGTTTAAAAAAAAGTAATAGCGAAGGTAAAAGTTGTTGAAACAAAAGCAAATTATACACAAGAAAAGACGATAAAAAGCACTAATTTGTTCGTATACTTTTTGACTCGCTTTGTAATTATAAGACAGACAGACAGATACGTTTTCTGCAGTAATAGGTATGTACCCTTTGTATGATACTTCAAGCAATCAAGTAATAATTAGAAAACACTAATCATACTTGATGCCACTTTCTTATTTTGTCTTTTTTGTAAAAATAAGTTAGATATACCAGGATTAATATTTTTTGGAAACCAACTAATCATTCCATTGACTTAATGCTAAGTCCTCTGCAGATCTGCACTCCGATGTTATCATCAAGCCATAACTAACCTGGGTTCGCACCATCCCTAAACACTTTAGGCAAATTTCTGTACTGAAGGAAATAGTGGATATGTGCAAGCTCGTGGTGGGCCGTAATGAGATCTTTCATGTTAGTGCGAGTACACATTTTTATCCTGAAATAAACTGCATTAGCTTACATTCGTCTCAGTGTTTGTTAATGTTACCGAAAGTCCTCCCGGTTACAGAAGTCCCACGCAGAGGGCTGACAGAGCACGACCCTGTCCAGGGGCTGCTCCAGAACCGACCCACTCCAGAAGTCCAGGGGAAGCGCCGAGAAGTTCATGGACACGAAGAAGTCCTCCGCGAGCCGGAAGATGTCGATCGGCCTGTAGCCCTGGAATGCATGGAATCGTAAATTACACGTTAGAAACAGACGCATGCGACTCCACTAATTTCTGCGTTATGAATTGACTTTCACTTCGGCCGTGGGAAGTACTTCCGATTTCGAGTGGACACAAGAAATCGCACGCCTGCATTTCTGGCACGCCGTACTATTCGACACGAGACGGTTTAATTTATTTACGTTTTTTGTACCTATTCTGCGTATAGCGCTTTAAACGTCAGGAAGTGAACGCAAAAGACAGCACTTTACTTGCATATAAATGTCATGAGGAGATATGAATCCTGGCACAACTTATTTGTCTGTTCTGAATTTTGAATTTCTCTGAAGATGACAGCTTAGGTCTGGAAATATGCATTTGGAAGAAATAATTAAGCCCTTACCGTAACTAATTATATTCTTCAGACATATGCTTCAACAGCTCATTCTTGAAAGTCCAGTGGTGAATATTTATAAGAATCAAATAATAAGTTGTATTAATGATTTAAGCGGTAGAAGTGGCTCAGAAGTAAAGCCTCTGATTCGCGGTCAGAAAATGTGGGCTCGATCTCTACTGACTGTGAAAGCTCTGTGATTCCTCAAATTAGCTTTGGCAACCGTAGAGTCCTAACACCTAAAGGTAAGTCCAGACTGACGCGGTTACGAAGGTGGCGCGGTGGCGGATGCGTTGGCGATCAGACTCTGCTTGCACTTGCAAACTTGCACCAGCCTAGTGGTAGAAGTGACAGACTAGTGATCAGCGGTCCCGGGTTCAAACCCCGGGGGAGGCAAGAGTTTAAAAAGTGGACAGTGGAAAAAGTCGGATAAAAACACATCATAATAGACCACTGCCAAAAAATGACATTCAGAGAACAATTTCACACTTATCGCAACATGTCACCGATAAAAGCGGTTTGGGTTTGCTTTCTAACGAAGCAGTGGCGTTCAGATGCTGTGTTGGCTGCGCAGGCCGCAAGCTGCGATGGTATAGTGTCTGAAATTTTCCTTTTCTATTTCGCTGTTTATTTATTTGGCGAACTGAAACTCTTCTCAGTTTTTTATAAAATAACGTAAATAAAGGAAGTTACGAATTTTTTTTGTGGTATATCTACCTTAGAAATATAAATATGAGAGAAGATCTTATGATTAATTTTGCTCACCTTTATTTAGGGCCACCATGAGCATAGTAGTTCTTCTTCAAAATACATTTCTAAATAAAATGAAGACATACAGTTTTACGTTGTGAAGTACTGACGTTACCGGAAAAGCCACCGCGTTGGTTTGTGCTATTTTGGTAAATCGCCACCGCTACCGCTGTTGCGACCGCAATCGCCACAGCGTCAGTCTGCGTCGACCTTAAACCTTCTAAAAACAATAAGCCGATGCCTTTGCAGTGAGGGTGTAGCAATAGAGCTTATCTCACAAAATCACTTGGACGGGTATGTACGAGGTAGAACAAATATGAAACGACACTGCAGATGCTATAAAAAACTACATATTTTCGAATAATACGCAAATTGTTGCAGGAACCCTTATCTACACGTAGCTAAAGCGACGTTCTCTCAGAGCTTGTATGGTAGGCTGTTCATGTGGGTAAATAGGTTAGCGAAGATGTCACGTGTGAATGGAGCAAAGATTAAACGTGAGGTGGGGAAATGGTGACGGGAACATACTAAATGTTAAAAACTGTATGCCCGGTTTTGTGAATGTCTGGAGGACATTTCCAATGATCGGAAGCCTGGTCGTCCGATCACAACTACAACCTCCAATACGATTCAAAAAGTCAGACTTGTGGCTGCTGATAGAGTACTGACACTGAAAATGATGGAGCAAGAACTGGAAATTAGCGGTAAAGCCAGTACCACCGTTTTGGGGAAGACTTTGGAAAAACTTAAGGTGGGTGCTACATTCGTCCCTCATAACTTGACCCCTGAGCAAAAAGCGGCTCCGGTGAACAGTTCTCGCGACTTTATTGCAACAGCCGACAGTAACCAATGTTTCCTGGATTCAATTATTCCTGGTGACGAATCGTGCTTTCAGTATGATCCAAAAAGAAAGAGACAAAGTATGGAATGGTGATCGCAAACGTCTTCCAAACCACAGAAATTCAGCCTCTAAAAATCTAAGGTGAAGACCATGCTGATCACTTTCTTCGACATTCAAGGCATCACTCACAAGGAATTTGTGCCACCGGGGGTCACCGTCACTATCCTGTACTACAGGGGTATTAGGAAGCGCTTACTGAAGGCATTCGTTGTATTTGGTTAGCCTCCGGCAAGTGGCATTTTTAATAAAGCTCTTGTACATTTTTTGTTAATGTTGAAGTCGTTTTTGGCGAAAAAACTGTCGCACGCTAGGAACATCCCTCCGCTTCTCCGGATCTGTCTCTAGCGGATTCCTTCTTAAATTGACCCTGAACGGAATGCGGAATATTGCTGATAAACTGAACGCACTTTATCGCTACAAGTTTACACAGGCTTTCACTTATACTATGTTAAATATCAACGGTGTCTAGAGAACGAGGAAGATTACTTCGAAGGACGCTAGATGTACTTTCTCTATGTATACGTCCTATACTCTGTATTCAACAGGTTTTAGAACACGTCTGAAGAAGGTGACAGTATGAGCAGCGAAACTTCAAGTTTAAATTGATGACCACGCCATAACCCGAACGAACCTACCATTATTCTTCAAATGCATCACAAACCACTTCTCTTTTATCGATCAGTTTGTCATCGTCTATAAAGTATTTTCCCGGCAATTAGTTTTTTTCATGAAAGAAAACATGAAGTAATCCGAAACTGCCGCATCGACTAAAACGGAAGTGAAACTAAATTTCGAACTAAGAGGTAATTTCTGTTCTTCGTTGTTCTTCAAGTTTAGAATATTGGGTAGATAATAGCTTAATTGGTCGTTTCCTACAATGCTTTCAGTTTTTATTTTGTATTAGGTACACTGAGATCTTTATCTACTTTATTTCTGTTTCTGTTTTCTTTTTCTCTGTTTTCAGGTGTAGTTGGGTCTGCTGTTTTTCTCCCTAGTCCTAGACATATAGTCCATCCGAACTAGTTTTTTGCGATAAGATATTTTATGCAATTATGTTTGATCCTCCAATTAAGTTGCTCATTTAGATATCTTCTCTATTATTTTCTAATGCCCCATCTGCATTGCTTTCGAAACTGTGTACTGCTTTAAGTTTTTTATGTTTCAATATTCTCGTTTTTTTTCTTTCTTCGCTGTTCTTCAGATCTCCATTCTTAGTCGTATCACAACTTTAGTTTATTTCGATTTTGTCCTTTTATGGATGCTCTTAGAAGTCATTATATTATGATCTGAGTGATATGTCCACCACTTTCGCATTTCTGTATTCTGTTACTTAGCTTTCCGTTTCATTTTGCTAAAATTTCTGTCACGCTTGATTATTCACTTCTTCTGGCAATTTACAATCGCTATTAAACAATTCTCTTTGTTTATCTTTTCTTTCTTATATCTTCTATTGTCGTCGTCATCTCTGTTATGCATGTTTTTATTTTTGGACCATCATCTATATTTACTAGAATATTCTTGTTATTTACCTTTTGTTTTAAGTTAACTAACACGTTCGACTATTGTCTCTTACGAACTATCGCTCACAGACAAGTTTCGACTTTCGTGAGCTATTAAGTTTATTTGCACATCACTGTATATTCCTACGACTTGTATCTCAGCAAATAAACTTGATTCTATTATATTCTGTTCTATTCTATGTTTTGAAGTTTCCTCATGTCCAATATTAAGAATTTGTTATTATTAATCTTATTTTATCTCCCACCAGAAAAAATCACTTTTAGTTGGGTTCTCTGTATGCCCTTATATCTACTTGTTTCTATGTTTAAAATGTTTGTGTAATTATCGCATCCTGTGCGTCTACAAACTGGCTTAGCCTTACTCCATTACTAATTGCTTCATTATGCCACTCCTCTTTAGCGGCCACATTATTTTAGTAATTGTTTTTCTGTTCTTGCACAGATATTTCACATTAACACTATTGCATTACTTTATGTATGTTTTAAGAATCTCTATTGGCTATTAATAAAAATTGTGGATATGATCAATTTGACTGGTATACCGGGTGACAATGAGACCAGGGCCATGTATCTATATCCTTTACTTATGAATGAATTTGGATTAAATTTAATACAAGCATGCTAGACATAATTTTCGATTGAGACACAAATGCAATCAAAATAGCCGACTTCCGGTTTAAATAAACCACTCTATATGTTTTGTTTTTCGAAATCTACGACTCAAATTACATACAACAGTGTTGCCAAATTTGCTTAGGTATTATTAGTTATTACATAAAAATACTTAAAAAGATAATTAATTAATTAATTGTCAGTTTCAGATAAAGATAAAGTAGTGCATGATGCATATCGTTGGATTGGTAATTAAATTTTCTATCTAATGGCAAGATGGCCCTTAGTAGGTGCCATTTAAAAAAAGTGAATTTTTCTTAAAAAACTAGTTTAGCAAACTATATTCTTTTATTAAAGGTTGATTATTGACCTTACTGATAAAATAGCTATTACTAAGAGTTGCTAGAGTCAATTAGAATAGATTTTTCCAAGTCAATGCCTTCTATGGCAAGAAATAAAAATTGAAAAATTTTTTTAATTTATTTAAAATAATTGAAATTTGACAAGACTATTATATGTAATTTGACTCGTAGATTCATAAAAACATAAAATATACAGGATGTTCCATTTAAGAAATCAAAGTTGGTATCATTTCCGGTAAAACCGAAAATCAGCCATTTTGACTACATCTCTCGGCCAATCATAAATTATGTCTAGTATCTTGGTATAAAGTTTTATCCAAATCGATTCGTAAATAAAGAAGATATAAGCATGACCCTAGTCTCATTGTCACTCGGTATACGCACTTGTAAAGGTTGTATTATTGCAAATGTATTCCTTTATTCGTAGTTCAACATCAATTACTGCTTTCTTATCTATTCCGGAAAATTCTGTTCTGCAATATATTTATTTACTTAGTATTTCGCTATAATATACAAGCCGAAGAGGGGGGTTGTTAATAAACGGCAGTATGTTAAGTTTATTTTAATATTAGTATTGTAAATTTAAGTGAAATACACTTTGAAATTTCATTCTGATATACAGAGCATTCATCTTTCATCTATTTCGTGTCTGATTAATTCGTTACTTCACAGATTTATATTTTTTGTTTGTTTCCACATCTCAACTAATTGCGCTTTCTTAAACGTGATGGCATTACGAGACTAGTTTGTTAGCTTTACAAGTAACTGTCTTAAGTATTCATAGATGCCTTTTCTGTTTCTATCTTTATTTTACGACTAAATTCGGTATTACTAATGTATTTTCATTACTTTTTTTATTATTTCTTTGCGATTGTCGTCGTTTTCCTTGTTATTGATAATGCCTGTTAGTGTTTGCAGGATCTACTAGTAACTATTTAAACCTTTTTATTTCCTCTATGGTACGCTCGCTGCCACCAAAACTGATGCAGTTTTCTTATCATTCTTATTTTTCTACTACTGTTTATTTTCGTTGTTTTTATTACCGTTTTTCCGGTGAGTAATCAGTGCCATCTGCATATAATGTATTATATTTAAAGAAAGCTATACATATAGTTTCTCGTGCTTGCTGCTCGTGTTTCAGCAAATGTTTTATTTGCCCAGATATGTCATCCTTTAGACAGTCCTCATTCATTAAAATTTTTGTATTTTTTACTGATTTAAATATGTTCCGGTGAAACGAAAAAATAATCCAAATATGCTATAACTGATGAATAAATAAAGTCAGATCATAATTTTGTCTCGGTAGTGTTTACTCCTTGGCCGCAGTTTGGCTTATCTAAGCCAGTTCATTGTCTTGAGTAATGAGAATACTTTCCGAACGCTTTCAGAAATAAGTATAGCATTGTCCAGCGTATGGTTGGCATTTAATGACTATTTGAAAATAACACATTTCCCACTTCAAACCTAAATCAGTATGTTTTTGAACTTTTCTGAAAATATAGTAACT
The DNA here is from genome assembly GCA_940337035.1 of Agriotes lineatus. NCBI lineage: Eukaryota > Metazoa > Arthropoda > Insecta > Coleoptera > Elateridae > Agriotes > Agriotes lineatus. Next base: position 133,775 of record CALNHX010003779.1, on the reverse strand, counting down.
GATGAATGCGATCCATAATGATAAATTTAGTAACTGATCCAGCATCAATATCTTCTTCGGAAAGCCCACTTTATCTAAAGACAACTATTCAAACGTGAATTCTTAATAACCATTGCACAAACCCTTCTATATTGAACGTTTGTTATACAAAATTTAGCTTATCACCTGGCAGATCTTTCCTCCTTCGAATACAAGTATGCATATAGAACGATATTTTGACCGAGTTTAAGAAATGTTAAATTTCTTTTATTAGCAAAAAAAGTTGAAGCTTCAACGGACCTCGTAAATACAGCAACGCAATAAATGTAATTCGAAGATGCAGCTTCGAAGATGCAGCGCCAACCCCATTATATGTATAAAGATGAATGCGATAGGGTGATACCATCTTCTCAAAACTCTTTATCAGTGCATTGGAAGAAAATAGATCTTAAAAATTGGCCCCTAAAAGTGACCAACTGAAAACGGTATACTGTAAGAGTTTACAAACATCTAAAAATTCAAGTGTTACTTCCAATCACTAACATATAGAACTACACCAAAAGCACTAACTGAAGCAGTAAAATATAAATAAAAAACTATAGACCAATCTATGAAAAGAAAAATGTTTTAGTATATTTCCCAACGACCTAAATATAAACCAAGAACCAGAAACAAAACTAAACCAGTCGATATAATTGGGAGAAGTACAAAACTGAAGAGGCAATGCGTTGGAAAACCGATGTAAAGATCTGACAAAAGATTGCGTTTGAAAGTTACACAACGGTTGCTCCTAACTAAGATGTAATATTTTACACGCATCTTCGACTTCATATTTGTACAAAACCAAGAGCCGCTTGGCAATACAATGGGGAGGCTTAACTCCAATGGAGTAAAACATTTTAAAATAATGATAAACATGACATGTATATAAACAGTAAGCTATGGTGGCTTACCTGCCGAACCATTTCGGGTCCTACATCCAGGAAGTCCCTGCCAGGGTAAGGCTGAGTTATGTCGAAAATGTTGGACCAGGACTGCGCCCACATGTTGCCCAATATGTGGGCCGGAAGGGGAGCTCTTCGGTTTATTTTTTCAGGGCCGTAGAAATCACGGAGGCGACGACGAACGTATGCGTGCAGAAGCTCGTATAAGGGTTTAACAGTTTCCCATGCATCATCCAGGTCCGATTGAAGGGACGGAGATTCGTATGGAAACGACCAGTATTCGGAAGCGTCAGTGAAATCTGTAAAAATAAATTAACACTTGAACAAATGCGATATTGTTAGATTTGGCCATCTAGTTGCAATTATAGTAATCGATAGTAAAAGTAAAAATCCCAAAAATATTTAAAAAAACGCTTAGTACGTAAAATATTAAATTCAAAATCCTAAAACTTCAACACGTTAAAGTAGTGTCTTCTGATAAATCTTTAAGTAATACACAATGTAAAGAGCATTTAACGTATATCGCATGCCTGCAAATGAAAAGCAAAAACTATATGTATATCAAAAACAGGTAAAGAGATCTAGACATACATTTTATTGGCTCTAATGTGGCATATGAATAACATGCAGTAGACCAAAAATTACACACTATTACTACATGTACGAAATGAAGACAAGTGTAATTGGCGAGAACATATTTTTGTGTCGACAGTGCAGCATCGTGGTATAGCAAATGGACTAGACCAAATCTATCCATCAGGATAAGCTAGCAGTGTGATTCTTTTTAAACGCTATCATTTGTTTACAATAAATTCAAATAGTGTGACTAAATATGAACTGTTTTAAACTTAAATGATTTTTTAAGTAACTTTAGTTTGCATATTTTCCTAAAGAATTGTGTGCATAGCAAATATATTACCACCCAAGGAATATTCTTCTAATAAAGCGCTGATTCAAAAGTAAGTAACCCTTAATCGAGAAAAGAGGCAAAAATAATTACTCAGGAAAGCTAAGCAAGAAAGAGGCTTAACAGAAAATTACATTTTACATTTTATTGAAGAAATAAAAGAAAATATCAATTTTGTCACTGTAATTACTAACATTTGTAACAAAATAAATTTCAACCACAAATCTTAGCTTATCCATCAGCTGGTAAGATACCCGTTAGCACCGGAGTAACATAATGGTAGCGTGGTTGTAGTTGAAATGAAAAATAAAGATTCTTAAAGTAGTTGACGTAAAAAGTACCCCGATAGAGCCACTCGAAGTATATATGCTGATCGCATAAGAACAACACAAAAATCGCAAATATAACAAAATCATATAGTTGTTACCCCTTTATAATATAACAATTAAACGATATAATGACACAATGCCCTCAGTGCTAACAAGACTGCTGATAATAAATGAATCTCTGTCACCGAAACGGATAACTTGGGAGTATACGCTCGAGCTAGCTCAAGCTGCAGATGGGAGTGGGTTCCAAAGAACACTACGATTATCTGATGTTGCAAGTTCAAGAAGGGCGCCACACCGTTGTCCAGCTTCGGTAATAATACTCCCTGATGATACTCGTAACGGCGAATCTAAATAGCTCAATAATACCAGAGACTCGATGTAGCAGTAAATAAAAAGCCAGAGGACATTACTTCACATATAACGGTAAACGTGGTTCAACAAATTGTATGCAGCCCGTTCATAGTAAAAAATAACAAATATGCAATTCAGTTATAAATACAACCCGATTTCAATATATACATAAGAAAATGGAATTAAGATTCTACTTAAGTAAGGACTTCTCATTTTAATTAGTAAATTTAAGCAAAAACATATGTAAATATAAGGGCATATAATTAAATTCCCGACCTTCATGTTGTGGCACACGCCAAGTGCATGAGTAGTAGCATTTGCTACTCTTTTTAAGGGCGATCTATACCTGAGGGAGAACTTTATTAGACAGATCTGTTTAAAAGCGGCGCTTCCAGTAAACAAACAGGCTCGTGAGTGAGTCGTATGTGTGACAGCTTAGACTACGCTCAAGTCACAGTATGAACCATAAGATTACATGATTAAACACAATTAACAGTGTCAAATAAGCATAGAATGGATCCTTCAAAAAGCAAAATCTAAATTACAATATAAACCATGAAGTTAACTGACCAATTACAGTAATTAGGTTCAAGCAAGCATGAAACCTTCAAAAAGCAAATCAAGTTTACTATAAGAACCATAAAATTAACTGTTCAATTACAATTAAAAGCGGGTAAGTTTGAGGTTAAAGAATTTTTTTTAAATTTTTGTTTTAAATGCTTTTGGCGATCACACCATCATTGATATCAATGAAGTTACAATTATGCTTACCTAACAAGTAAGTCTGAAAAAAGGTAACTCTAAACTAAATAACTATAACTTACTTGTCACAAACATTGATAATCTACATTACAGCAAGAAACGTAAGAAAAATCGAAAAAATCGTCAACGCCCAACAAAACGACGAAGAATCTATTTATACATACTTGATTACCCAACAAACCATTAAGAAAGTGTCTCCCCCCTTTCGCCCATTTTTAATACCAAACTGACACCAAACTTACATATTTCCTGACAATTTATGTAGACGGTATTCAAGCAAACAAAAAATAACCTAAACAGGTAATAAACTACTTAAAAACTTTACTTAAAACTTTGTGAATATTAATCGCAAGTAAACCCATTTTAGATACTTATACCTCGTGAGGGTTCAACAACTTCTTACTATTAAGATTAAATCATCAACCCTATGATGCACCATATTACTTATCGATCAATATCATGAAAGGATCTTCACTTCCTTTGAAAATGCTAACCCTCTAAATTGAGTAAGTAATTCATATTCTGCAAGCGTTATAGATTTTTACTAATAAATGCCTTCATTTTACAGAAATAAGATTGGTTAAAAACATCAAATTGTTGCCCACTTCATAAAAATTTTTGTTAGATTGATTTTACTTAAAACAAACCTTACATGCAACTATTTTATAAGAAATATGTTCCTCAGGTAAAAATGTGAGATTTGAATTATTCTTTCACCCATCTAAATTGTTGTGTCTTTACTTACAGATATATATGCACATGTTATTATCATTTTATATTGTTAAACATTAATTAAGTCTGATGAAGCAGAAAATTTTCTGCGAAACGTTACTTGCCCTGTCAAGATTTTTTAAAATAAATTTTAACTGTCTTGTAAATGACTATTACTGTATGTTGTCCATTCCTTGGTTTACGAAAAACTAAGAAAGAGAAAGCATAAACACAGTAATTTTATTGTATTTTACTATAGCTGATTATCTCCCAAGTTCAATATTAATGAATACGTATCAACTTGATATGATAAGCAAGCACATAACCTTAAACTTGACGTCTTCTACAAAACGTAGTGCTCAAAGCAAAATGTAGATAAACAACAGAAACTTTCACTTAGAAAAGTCTTCGCAGGTCAGACGCTCACACTATATCCATAAATAAGACTGTACACACGAGGAACATCGAATAAAGGTTGATACAGGAAACCGATTAATCAAACTGATAACACAAGTCGTTGTTAAGCTCTTTAACGCTACGCTAGAAAATGCTCATAGCCCTTAGTTAACTTTCGGACTTACGTGTACTTATAAACATTTAAATGTCCCGTTTAGGATGTGACCATGCCCGTCAAGACAGCAATACCCAAACGCATTATCACGAATAGTTAACATATAAACTAAAAAGGCTAATTACCTCAAGTAAATTGGGTTAGAAAATTTTCTATACACTTTCTGTTTATAAATATTTATTAATAACAACCTAGCGTTTATTTCTCTACTAACAAGTAACTACGACATTGCCAATAGCGTCGAAATTCTATAATAACTTGTGTTTGTAACTAAGAATAATTCTATACAAGCAAATTGCGCGCTACGCGCACGTGAAATAGGATACGCGAAAGGTCAAGCTCCGATCTTAGCGCTAAGATAAGAAAAACAAAACCTAAACAAATATAAACATCTGTGAAGCCGGAACGTGAGATTTATTTTGTGCCACAGACACACAGACACACATTAAGGAAAATTATATTATAGAAGATGCCAATCTATTATGCTTGCCATCAGTGGCGTATTAAGCATGGTTACCGCCAGAAGCTCCTTAAACGTTTGCACCCATACTTTACTTAGGGTTAGAAGAATCCAAAAACTATTTGTTGCGGCCATTTTAGATTAAACGAACTATCTGGAATGCTTTGCCTGTTATGCTTACTTCCATACTTAAAAGATAAGCCAAGTTGTCTTATTGTCGAACAATAAAGGTTCCTGTGCAGCACACTCACTGTGAACTTTAATAGGCGTGTGTAGCGTTAAGCGCAAACTTAGAGCCTGTCCGCGAAATGAGGAGAGTTTTCACTGAAGATTATTTCACGAAGAAGCAATTATTAGCGCGCGTGCTTTCCAGACAGCGTACTTGCCAGTATTTTGCTAACATTTTGAAGTTGAAATTCCGTACCAACAAGTTCAAATTACTATACCAATGGCCGCTGTAAACACAAAAAAGTATTTTATTTTTGGTATAATTTAAAATATATTTATTTTTAAGATATTATCTGGAATACCAACACTTACGAAACATGAAAATAACTATAAATTATGAAACTTTATTTTCTATGTTAAGTAAGCTAAGCCCATATACCTATATGCCTATATTTCAAATAGTATCCGCAAAAGCAAAAATAATATTCCGTGGGATTCCACGTACTGTTTAGCGTTTGGAAAAATTATAATAAAATTGTTTGCGAGGTGTCGCGTAGTCAAATTTACGTACATTTTATGTACGGACAAAGGTTCAGTCCGTACACCTACTACATTTTGCAAAATTTCCGTACATGTTTTGCTGCGGGGCCGGTGGTAAAGTGAATTTCGCCATGCAAAAAGGGAAGGGCTGTCTTATACAAAAACAATAAACAGTAATATTGAGGTTGCATGTTTTGTTAAAATCTTGTTCAAATTATATATGTGGTGAATATTGAATTGCGTAGGTTAAAATAGAAACCGTATCGACTGTTTCTCCTTTGAATATATTTTTTCTATTAACAATATTTTAAAAATTTTTATATTTAACTGCTCTACGATCCTTAAAAGCAAATTTAGGAATTTAGTTTATTTAGATTTTCATTTTATTCTTTTCTATCCTCTTGTATCTTATAGTGTCGGGTCTTCGATTTATTTTCGGATCAAGTTACGGCTAGCAATCATTCGCCGACTTTTTCTTCTTTGAACCATCAATTTCTCTAAACTATGTATTTGCTCATGAATCTCGTGGTCGTTCCTTCTGCTCATTCGTGTTAAATGCCTATTTTAAGTATTAGTTTTTTATTTGTTACTGCAGTCTATTACCTCTCTGATTACACTATTTCTTGTAGGAGCTATTCTAGTATATGCTCTTTTAATACTGTTTTTGTCTATATATTTACTTTTTATTGGTAATTATTGTTTTATTTACACTTCACTGGATTAGCTTGTTCTGCTTAAAAATGTTTGTTCGGTTATTGCAGCCTTGCTTAGCATGGGCATTCCTAGTTTTCGACACGTTCTAACTATTTGCTTTTGCATAGAACTCTTCTTCTCTTTAGTTCTTTGATATTTTTCTATTCGTTTTCCATCTTTGAATCACCCTGTTTCATTCGCTAACTAATTGATGTAATTTTATAGTTGAATCAGTTGATAGTATTTGTATAAATGCGTCCACAAAGGTCTTCCGGCTTTCTATCTTCACTCCGAATTTTAAATATTTACGTTGCTGGAGAATCAAGTTTTCTTCTATATAAATAAAAACGGACTTAGCAAGTCACCTTGTTTTATTCTTTTTTCCCTTTTAAAGCCCTGCGATTGGAACCTTTGATTAGCAATCTGTTCTTTTCCCTTTATATAGTCATTTAATGACTTGCTGAAGCTGATCTGTTACGATTAGTTACATTAGTGGCGTTAGTACATATACGTTTGGAATCATTCCATATACTTGCCTATATGCCAATAAAATGGAAACGGGTATCTGGTCGCCTCATCTGTATTTTTTATTTAACTGTTTATATAGAGAGTCAATTTGTAGTTTCATACTTTTTTATGGTTAAGGAGGCTTAAACATTGTAATTTATTATAGCACAATGTGCGCGAATACAGCTCTGTGCAGTGTATACATTAATCAGTTTTGCGTGTATAGTGTTCGATATGAATTCTTCAACGGCGTTTGCGGGGGACAGACGCAGTAGCTAGAGGGCGACGCCCCAAGCGACACGCAGATAAGCTACTCCCAATGTACTGTGCGAGATCATCATATGGCGAAATAAATAGAAGCGGTTGGAGCTTTACAGTATATAAAGTTTGCTGCATAATTTTACGAGGAGCAAGCAGCATTTGCGTGACCAGCAAACGCCCTCTGAATCGTGTACACAAATTGCAAAACAACAATGTAGTTTTGCGGCGTCCATTGTTGATTACGTGACGTCAGCCGACCAAGCTGTGCCACAGCAAACAGCGAGGAGCTTCCTCGCTGCTTTCGTGAAATTTACATATTGAAATTTTGATGCACTTGAACTATCTAGCTTTTAAAAAATTGGCATTCTATTTTAATGATATTTTAACGTAAATGTAAATTCAAGTAGCCCTAAGTTGTACCGCGCATGGAATGCCCATTCTTATTGTACGTTTGTGAATAGTAAAGAGCGGAATAGCACAAAATTTTTAAAAAAAGCTCATAAAGAAGCCCCAAAAATGTTTAAAAAAGCGTTAATTTCAGCAAAAAAAGCATTAACTCGTACAAAAAAGCTTTATCATAAAAAACGTCATAAATGAAAAAAAACTATTTTATTCATTGTACCTATTTAACTAATAGCAATACTTTTGACAAAAAGTATGTAATGTGACACTAAAAAAATCGAATGCACTTGGGCACTCAAAAATTAGTCTTCCAGAAAACTATTAATTATTAAATATTGTTTTCAATTCCCCATTGTTAAGTTTTGTCGCCTTTCACTTAAAATATTCCTATTTGTAGAAAAACTTCTTCCTGCGTCAACACTAGTTATCGGAGCATATTTTAAATTTGCTACAATAGTCGGATCAATCTCAAAATCTTCTGCAATTTCGCTTGACAGAATTGTGAAAATTTTATCGACAATTTAACTGGTGTCATTGTCAACCAGTGGCATTCTTCAATTTAAAAATAAACTACCAATCGAACGATTATTTTAGTGACAATAATTCGAGGAGCTTTATTTCAGCTACAACAATTCCAGGACCTTTTTTTCAGCGAAATTTTTTTTCTGTAACTATTTTTTAATGAAAAGTTAAATTGTCAAGACGAATAGAACTCTAGGTCGAAATACTGCAGAAAATATTTGCTCTTCAGATTGTCTCGTTTCTGTTGCTTTAGAAAATAACGCCGCAGAAACTCGTATCTGAATCGTAAAAATTATTGTCGGCAATATTTTGACCTGTCGTCCTATTATTACTGAAAATTTTATAGCTTTCTTTTTTACTTCCTTTTACAAAGGAAGTATTGGATTCACCCCAAAAATTCGAATTTGAGTTTTCAACAGATCTTCACGTTTTAGAGTCTCCTGACCACAAAAAGCATATTTTTTTTCATTGGTCTGTGAGTGTGTGTGTGTCTGTGAACAGAATATCTCAAAAACAAAAAGAGGTATGGGGTTGAAACTTCATATATAAATTTTGTGTACTATGTAGATGCGACAGCAAGCTTTTGAAGAAAATCGCATAACCGGAAGCAGGTGTTTACTCTAGTGATTTTTCAGTTTTTTTTTCGATTTTTTCAAAAACGGCTATAACGATTTTTTTCAAACTTCTCATTTTTATTACATTTTTAATGTGTATTGATGTGAGATAGTTGATTTTGCAGTTGAATACTTCTAAAATGGGTTCCTTTTGTTTTTTTTTCTATTTTTTTATTAACTCCTATTTTAAATGGAACACCCGGTATATTATTATATTTTTTAATTCAACTTAAAATTCTAGAGAAAATTTGTCTCTTCACCTAACGCTTTATTTTGCACCGTTTTTGTAGAATTTGTAATTCTTTAAGATTTTGAACAAATGCTTAAAAATTTTAAATCAAATTTTTGGCCAATTATAAAATCACTGTAAAAGGAAGTTGTGTGAGTGTATCACACCAGATGTTTTGTAAAAAATATCTTTACATTTAGAAGTATTGCACAAACAGCATCTTTGAAATTATTAACAAAAATGTCCCCTCACCTATATATTTGATTATATTTTTCGTAGCGATCTCAACCAATCAGAAGGCTGGATTTAGTTAAGTTATCTTGTATAATTTCGATTATACAAAATCGATTATACTAGAGTAACTTCACTAGGCAAAGCAATACATAACTTTTGTCAACTTGATGTTGTTTTCATGGAGATGACTTTTAGCTAGGTTAATACCAACAAATCGAACTGCAAATAAAATATTTATTTGATCCTAATATCAAAATTTACTCAAAAAATAATCAAATCGAATACAATGCGTACTTCGAACAGGTTATACGTCTCAAACTTCCTGCACAACAACAAATCGTGTCAGTTTGACAGAATAATCCTCCCGCTGACGCGGTCGGACTATTTAACCTGTCAAACTGACACTCTTTTATTATTGTGCAACAAGTTATCGGCATATAACCCGATAATATCGAAGTACTTATAGTATTACTTCTGAAAATATCTAAATTTTCAAATTAAAATTTTTATGCACAATTAACATTATCCAATAAGTTTTTAATACTATACGACGGGGAAAATTATTCTCTTTAATTTAGTACCACTACCATTTTTTCCATAAAAATGGTGAGCAGGAATATGCATAACCTATGTTCAGAGGTGTAACTAACCACGCGGTAAATGTGGTATGATAATAATAATAACAAAATAAGAAAACAAGTCTTAAATTGGGTTTTATGAAAGCTACAGCACGTAGAAAAGCAACTGGGAAATACAGTTTTTATTTAATAGTAATAGTAGTGAAAGGTAAAAAAGGTTGAAATGTTCGTAATTTATTTGTGATATTAGGTGGCCTTCAAAACGTAGTAGTACAGAAGGGGTAGTTTATTCAAGGGTAGAAAGTGTCCATATATTATAACTTCTTAGGATCGAAATTTCGTTAATTCTAGGTGTATGTTATTCGAGAAAATTGTTTTTTACATAACTTTGGAATTATTCAGAGCAGTAGTTTTTGAAAAAATTCAACCCAGGGAGAACAGTAGAAAAGGTAATTATGAATTAGCATAACATTTTTTGTGATTAGGTTCCCAAGCAAATCAAAACAAAAAAATTACGACCGTGCTGAATATTTTTATTCCAAAAAGTTATTATTCGCCTGTGGAGAGAGAGATACGCCTTTTGATAGATATAAGACATATTTCGAAGGTTACCTAATTCAGCATAACAATTACATAGATGTGTTTTTTCTAAAACAGTCTAAAAGGTCATACCTATTTTATCCAATTAAGAGAACGGTTTGTAATACTAAAGTCGAATAATAGTCGTTTTTGTACACCAAGGCACTGAAGTTTAGCTTTTTATCACGAATGTGGATTTAGTTGCCGAGGCCCGAGTTACGTGGGACAGATAAGGCACGTTTTGATAATCTTACGAGGTGTCATTTCCTTATCTTATCAACTTGCTTGCTTGCTTGTAGACAGATAGTAATTAGAATTAAGTCAGTAGTTATGCAGCATTCTTTATGTAAAGACATGTATAATTGCTCAGTGTGGAAATAAAATAAAGTTTTTTTTATTTAAATTTTGGCACTTAAAATATCACTGGCGCAGTCGGTAGGATTGCGATAAGGCAAATACTAAATCGATTTGTCGTTCGTGTCAACGATTTAATTCGCAATCGAAAAACTTTGTTCGGAGTGCACAAAAATCGGCAACTTCGGGCAACGCAACAACAGAACATCGGGACGAGGACATACATCGCCGAGTCTTGAATCGAGAGGAGGACATCCATCGCCGAATCTTGAATCCAGGGGACCGGACCGAAATCGCTGGACCTATTGGACCACCTAGGTTAAGGACATCGCATCCAAAAAGGGGAACTTCCAAGGACAGGACAACGCAGAGAAGAATCAAAGTGAGTTTATACGCTTTTTATTTGTTCGTTATTCCTTTATGTGCCTTCCATAATTTTATTATTACCCCTAATGTCAATTGAAACCCTTGTTGACCAAATATCTAATTTAAATATAAATCAAGAGGATTCCCAAACTTTAAATTCTATAAATAATACCACGCAAAATATGACTTCATTCCACGTCGAATATTTGCGTACTATCCCGGAATTTGACGGCAATCCTGCGCGTCTATCCGAATTTATTAGGGCTAGCGAATTGATAATTAATCAATTCACCAAATCAGATACACCGGATCTTTTTATTAACCACTTCATTCTCTCGTCGATTAGAAGCAAATTAATTGGCGACGCCGGCATAGTTACAAATGGTAGAGATGTAAATTCTTGGGACGATTTAAAAGACATACTTCAAAAGTCTTTTTCGGACCAACGAGACGAAAATTCTTTGCTACGTGACCTCATGCTGCTTAGACAAGGAAACGAAAATCCACAACAATATTATAACCGCTGTCAAGATATTCGTGGATTACTGTTTTCGCAATTACGAATAAATACTAACGACGCCGCTACTAGAAAAATCAAAGGTGATCTCTATGATCAACTTACTTTAAAATCATACTTAACCGGGCTACGTGAACCACTAGGATCGCTAATACGAGCGCAACGACCGGACACCGTTGAAAAGGCATTAACTTATGTACTAGCCGAAGAAAACATAAATTATGCGAAAAATTCTACACAGCAGAGATTTCCATCAACTTTAAGAACCCAAAAACCAAGACAACAAACTTCTAACAATTTTTATAAGCCGCAATTTACCAGAGGACCTTTTACCATGCCAGTTCCAGCAGCGATACCGCAGCCCGTATCCAGACAATTTCCACAATTTTCACAATTACCACAATTTGGATATTCAAGATTGCCACCACAAAACCCACGCTTTACTGGATTTGGTAACCAACAATCAAATTTTCCACAACAGCCAAAATTATTTACCCCAGCTACAGCAAATGCACAAACATCTTTTCAACAATTTGGAAATCAACAAAGGCAAAATACAAATGTATTCAAGCCCCGAAACTTACCGCAACCAAAGCCAACACCAATGGACATAAGCTCCGGAAATACCAGGCAACTTTCGCGAGTTAGTTATTCCCAGCCGAGACCAACTTTTACATCAGAAGAATTATTTTACCACGACACACCAGAAGAAGAGCCAAACTTCGAAAATCCATTCGAAATCGACGCTCAAACAACCCAAAATTGTCAACCAGAATATGAAGGCTATGAAGAGTACCAACAGGAAGCTAATTATTTAGACCCGGAAGAAACACCGAATAATTATCATCAGGATTTTTCCATGGACCCTACGAGAACACCACCGACGTAATATCGTTAAATGTAAAACAAAATGTACACCTTCCCTATATTATCATACCGGAACTTCAAGCTAAATTAATGATTGACACTGGATCTGCAAGAACCTTAATAAATCCAAATTTAATTTACAAATACTATCCAAATCAAATTCGTATAGAACCATTTGCTATACAAACAGCGCACAATACTAGCTATCATAATGAAGTTGCTAATATTCCGTTACCTCCCACATTTAAAAAACAGGGCTATCATAAAGTATATCTATTTAATTTTAATCCTAAATACGATGGTTTAATTGGACTTGATCTTTTGAAACAGTTAGGAGCCACAATTGATTTAAAAAATGACATGATAGTGACCCCAACAGCTAGAATACAAATTTATCATAATGAAATTCAGGAAAACGTGTGTTGTACACTAACACTTCAACCAAGAACGGAAACCGTAGTGCAAATACCCGTAAATACTAAACTACAGCAAGGAATTTTGGAACATCAGAATTTTGGACCTGATATAGAAATGCCAACAGCGTTAGTACAAGTTCAAAATCAGCAAGCATTAACAACACTGTTAAACAAAAGCGAAAAGCAAAAAATTCTAAAAATATCGAAACCGTTAAACCTAATACAAGTTGAACCAATCAAGAAACCTATACCAGTTAACAATATTAATAATGTTCCAGTCAATGTTAAGAAAATTCAGAGAGAAAACTTGAAAAACTTAAGATTAAAACACCTAAACGATGAAGAAATTACTCTAATTAGGAACCTGTGTGAGGAATACAAGGACATCTTTCATCATGAACAACTCCCTTTAACTTTTACCAACGAAGTCAAGCATGTAATAAGAACAACCGATGACATACCAATCTACACCAAAAGTTACAGATTTCCTGAAATCCATAAACAAGAGGTAAAACAACAAGTATCGAAAATGTTACAAGAAAATATTATTCGACCATCCTCATCACCTTGGTCTTCACCAATTTGGGTAGTACCGAAAAAGCAGGATGCGTCTGGAAAAACCAAGTGGAGATTAGTGATAGACTATAGGAAGCTAAATGAAAAAACCGTTGACGACAAGTTTCCTATACCCAATATAAGTGACATTTTGGATAAATTAGGAAAAAGTCAGTATTTCACAACTTTGGACTTGGCTTCAGGATTTCACCAAATAGAAATGAACCCATCGGATATTGAGAAAACTGCATTTTCAACAGATATTGGGCACTTTGAGTATAAACGCCTACCTTTTGGGCTCAAGAACGGGCCAGCTACCTTCCAAAAATTGATGAATAACGTTTTACGAGGACTCCAGAACGAAATCTGCTCAGTGTACCTAGACGACATCATTATTTATTCGGCTTCGCTTCAAGAACACATTCAGGACATCAAGAAAATTTTCCAACGTCTTAGAGAGAAAAATCTTAAAGTACAACTCGACAAAAGCGAATTTTTACGTAAAGAAGTAAATTATTTAGGTCACCAAATAACAGCGAATGGTGTAAAACCAGATCCAAACAAAATCATAGCAATACAACATTTTCCAATACCTAAAACTCGAAAAGAAATCAAAAGCTTTTTAGGGTTGCTAGGATATTACAGGAAATTCATAAACAACTTTGCGAAATTAACAAAACCGCTAACAAAATGTCTAAAGAAAGACGCTAAAATTGAGCATAATACTGAATTTATTAACGCATTCGAAACAGCGAAACAAATTTTGACAAATGACCCAATTTTAAAGTATCCAGATTTTACAAGACCGTTTATACTGACAACTGATGCATCAAACGTAGCATTGGGAGCAGTATTATCTCAAGGTAACATAGGCTCCGATTTACCAATCGCCTATGCATCGAGAACCTTAAATGATTCCGAACAAAGGTACAGTGCAATAGAAAAAGAACTACTGGCAATAGTTTGGGCTACGAAACATTTCAGGCCATACCTATACGGACATAAATTTACCATAGTTACCGATCATCGACCACTTCAATGGCTTCATTCACTGAAAGAACCTAACTCTAAATTAGCTAGATGGCGAATCAAACTAGAAGAATTCGACTATAATATTGTTTATAAGAAAGGTACAAGCAATACGAATGCCGATGCCTTGTCAAGAATTCCAGCTAATCCTATTATAGCAGAGGATCAGGTATCATTAATAAATCACGCAGATGAAGAAATCGATAGATTAGTAGCAGAACTCCAAAGACTCGAAGAACTGAAAACACCAGAACCTATATCGAGTGTAGCAGCAAATCCACCCTCACCTCCGGATTTTGAAGACATGATACCTATAACCAGGATACAACTAGAAGAAAATTCAAATAATACCGTACATACACAAGAAGAATCCACAGCTACAGTAGAAATTTGCGAGAAGCCCCTAGAAACTCATAAAAATCAAATAATTTTTCAACCTGTATTTGGCATACCTTTTACGCCTAAAATTGAGAAAAAAGAAGAAAACGAAATAATTACAGTGCAAGTGCCAAATGAAAATTTAGAAAATTTTACTAAACAACTAGTAATTCATTATTGCAAACCAAGAACGAAGTATTTTTGTCATTTTCCTAACCAGCAATTTTATGAACAATTTTGTAAAATCGTGACGTCAATTATGAATAGCAATTCGCCAACTTTCTACAAATGTACATCACGAGTGGAACACTTAATGGACCCCGAAGGTAGAAAATTAACAATAAAAAATTATCATGAAGGAAAAACCAACCATCGAGGGATTAACATCACGGAAGAAGCAATAAGAAGAAAATACTACTGGAAAAGTTTAAAGCAGGACGTACAAGACTACATTAATTCATGCTATACTTGTAAAAAATCGAAATACGACAGGAACCCGACTAAAGCCCCATTAAATATTACAGAAACAGCAGAAAAGCCGTTTGAACAAATATTTATCGACACATTTCAAATTGACGGATCAACGTATCTAACAATAATTGACGCATTTTCTAAACTGGCCCAAGCATATTCTATTGAATCAAAAA
This sequence comes from Agriotes lineatus, assembly GCA_940337035.1. Classification (NCBI taxonomy): domain Eukaryota; kingdom Metazoa; phylum Arthropoda; class Insecta; order Coleoptera; family Elateridae; genus Agriotes; species Agriotes lineatus. The sequence goes on along the minus strand of CALNHX010003779.1, from coordinate 118,302 downwards.
CAGCAACCATAATTGCCGAAAATTTATTAAAATTCTTTTCTCACTATGGCATACCCAGGAAATTAACATGCGACAATGGAGTAGAATTTAATAATAAAGTTATACAGGAATTTTCCCAACTTCATAAAATTGAATTACATTATTCTACACCTTATAATCACAATTCTCAAGGAATGGTTGAAAGACTGCATTCAACCCTAATCGAACATTATAGATTGCTACGAACCGAAAAACGAGAAAACCAGCCCCATAATCTTATGGCACATGCAATTGTCGCTTATAATAGCACAATTCATTCAACAACAGGATATTCACCATTTGAAATTTTATTAGGCCATACCGACAGTAGAAATCCATTTGACTTATTTTATGAAAAAGAATATTTCCAAAATTATGTAAAATCTCACCAATCTAAATTGCAAATAATTTACGGAAAAATTAAAGAAAAATTGCAAACTTCGAAAGAAGCTATTATCGACAAAAGAAACGCAAAAAGAAAAGATCCACAATTTAAAGTAGGAGACAAAGTATTCGCAAGAACCCACATTAGGAACAAGAAAAGCAATAAATACGACGGACCCTACACTATTCAAGAAATCACCCCCGAAAATACTTGTATATTACTGAATAATAAAAATCAAACAAAGAAACTTCACGTAAATGATCTGCTGCCTTTTGTTGCAGACGAAGACAACAGAAGTGTAGCTTCGACAAGATGCTCCTCGAATACTCGATCATCGCAATAATATCAATTGCATTTAGTTTTGCACTGGACCAGCCTAAATTCATCAACCTCGAAAATAATCCAGGACTCTATTACGACAAATTAGGAATTGCACAAATAAAAGAAATACAATGGACGCTAATAAAAACAATAGATTGTTCACCAATAATAACCGAATTACAGAAATTGGAAAATAACATTAGGAAAATTCAACTGTCATTTGAAACTCATGCCAACGGCGAAACCTACAAAACTGAGTTTCATAATTATCAAATAATATTGGAAGTATTATTACGAGAAAATCAAAGAAAAATCGAACACATATTTCCACATGAACGCAGTAAGAGAGGTGCAATCAATGGAATAGGAAATATTCTCAAATTCATAACAGGTAACCTAGATGCAGAAGATGGGGAACGAATCGAAAACGCCATCAATACACTACAGAAAAAGCAAGAAAATCAAGCTAATGTTATCATAAAACAAACTTCGTTAATGACACAAACAATAGAAAAATTCAACAAAACCATGCGGCAATTAAGCACCAATCAATTGGTATTACAATCAAGGATTCTGCAGCTTGAATCAGCGATCAAAACGTCTACGTTACACGAAACCGAGATGTACTCATTTATTAACATGCATTCGATCCAGTTACAAATAGCAGCATTATTAAACCTTTTATTACATATTTTAAACACTCTGGAGGAAGCCGTCACCTTTGCGAAATTGAAAACACTACATCCTTCAATAATAGAAAGAAAGGACCTAACACGAGAATTAGAAGAAATACAGAAAAATGCCTTGCCGTATAAATTGCCCTATTCTACATCCAAAGAATTAGTCGAGTACGAAGAGATTATCACCATCAAAGCGTACAGAAAAAATTACAGCCTTAATTTTATATTAGAAATTCCACTTTGTAATGATATCCAATATGAATACTATCACCTTTTCCCTGTACCAATAAGGAACCGTAAAAATTACCAAATTATAATTCCTTCCAAACCCTATCTCCTATATAACGAACAAAATAGCGTATCAATGGTCAAAAAGTGCAAACAAGTGTTAAAAGACAATTATTATTGTGAAGTGCAGTTTCACGAGTTAATAAAAATTAATTTGTGTGAAAGTGACCTTTTAAAATTCGTGAAAAACCCAAACTGTGAAGTGCATCATGCGCAAGTGGATAAACTTAAAATTCAAAAAATAGATTTAAACTCTTGGATTATTGTTAGCCCCCAGGAATTAATTGCTTCTATATATTGTATTAATCATAGTTTTAAGTATCCTTTAAACGGCACATACTTATTACAAATTCCGGAAAATTGCAATGTTACTATTAGACACCATTTTCTCTCAACTTTAAAGTATTCCAACAAAATTAAAGAAATAATTAAATTGCCTGTTTTGGAAACTATAAATATTACAGGTTCAATTGGAATTAATAATTTACCGAAATTAAATCTGGAACATATAGATCTGGATGATTTAAAATCAATTAAAATTCAATTTCAAAAGTTACCTACAAATTTTGAAAATAATACGTATTCTGTAATACATCATTCTTTTAATTATTTTACTGCCTTTGCCGTAATTACTTTTATAATAGGTATAATAAGTTATAAGCTAAATGTTTATCATAGAATTAAGATGTCATGTTTTAATCAAAAATCAAAAAACAATTCGCAGGAAATTTCATTAGAAGAACTCCGTGTACCCCGAAGTTCCATTTAGGCCGCGAGGAGTTACGTGGGACAGATAAGGCACGTTTTGATAATCTTACGAGGTGTCATTTCCTTATCTTATCAACTTGCTTGCTTGCTTGTAGACAGATAGTAATTAGAATTAAGTCAGTTGTTATGCAGCATTCTTTATGTAAAGACATTGTATAATTGCTCAGTGTGGAAATAAAATAAAGTTTTTTCGGCACTTAAAATATCACTCATGTAAGCCTACTTGATGAAAACGTAAAAACAATAAATTTTACTGGTATTTTTATTCAATCATACAGTTACAGTTACAAGGCCGAACCATAGGGCACATTTTTAAAAATCTCTTATCTGGAACTTTTTACCAATTATGTATAAATTTAGTGCAGTAAAGTAATAAAAACATAGGCTATCAACTCGTTTCCACACCACCCTGAAGGTAGAGTTGAGCGGCGTGTTTTTTTTTTAACGTGGTATCCCCAGTAGCCCTAATCCACACCTCAATCTTACAAGCACGGTTTCTGCCGTCTTGTATTATGGGATGTGCCGTGTTTATTATATACGCTATCTGTCAAATCTTGCTTGTATGTGTACATGTGCAGTGGGCTTTAATGGCAAGCATTGTAAACATCAGGGTGCGGTTATAGAAAAATACGATTATTAAGCGCAATAAATACACTGACTTATGCAACTAAAATTCAACTCTATACAGTGGCAACAGGAAAAGAAGCGAATAAAAATATTTTCCTGCCTCTACAAGAAAAAGACGACGAAAGTGTTGGATTAGAAAACTGTAAGAGAGATATCATCTTAGAAGAGTCAAAATTATTGGAATCTGGAGTAAATGTTGAGGATAGCAATGTTTCTTCGGCTGAGGTAGTAAAAGAAAAGTGGACGGAGCACTACAATTTTATTATGAAAAACATTGATGAAGACCCTGAAAATTTTTGTGCAGCTGTGGAAGCATATTTAAATAATATAAAAAAACATGCTTGTTCCAAAACTTTTCTACTGTCTGGTCTTCACACAGCTTTCAAATATAAGGGGGCTGCCAGAAAAAGTAGCTCCGGTGTTGACTGTCGTCGTAGGGGAAAAAATATACCAGTACAACCAACATCGGTAGGACGCAGAAAAGTTTCATGCGGCAGCAAAAAGGCTAAATCGGGAAGAATGCCCTCTGATGTTAAAAAGAGACAAAAAGCACCTCATTCATTACAAGAGTGCATTAAAAAGATAGTGCACTAGGCGCTAATAAATTTAAAAAGTGAATAAAAATTGCGCATGCACTTAGGTCTGCAATAACACATACATATTAAGCAATACAGTAGATTACATTTAGAAATTATGTACGTGATATTTTCTATTCCTTTTAGTAGGAAATTTATGGTTGTTTTTTACTCTTGTGTACATACATTCATGTCTGCAATAATAGATGTAGGTTTATATTGCTCAATAAAATAGATTACATTTAGAAATAATGTACAGCATATTGATTAGATTTTAACCAACCCTCTAACTTTTTTCTTTTGGACCTGAATTTTTTACTAAATTGTAGATACCAATAAAATATTTTTTTTACAAATCGAGAAAATTTTCCCAAAAAAGTATGGCAAATCAATGTTACTGTTTTTTTTTTAATGGAACATTCCTGTATATTTATACAAAAGTAAAGAGCCCATAAGACCTTTTATTCAGTAAATAACAGACGCTTCAGGAAAAAATCCATCTCACTCATCTGTTATATACAGCTCTTTATTCCGCACATTTTTGCTACCCTCACGTGTCCGCCGTTTACCAAGCGGTTTTGCCTGACTCGTCTGCTATATACCACTCTACTTCGGCTCGCGTCTTCTGCTTACAAATATGCAGCCGGGACAATAGGCCCTCTGGTATTTGACAAAAGTAGCCCTGGCTTGTGTCTTGCTTTGGACCGGAAAATCTGCACACGAGATCTTATCGGTCGATTACCTAGAGCCTCATATTAGAAACGTGCCCACTTTGATTTTTCCGAAATCCGTTCGGGCGATCGAACACGATTTGGAAAAAACGACAGACGCTCTAACTCTGACGTCACGCAATAAATATGGCTGACCTACCGCTCCAGCAGGCCCCAATACAAAAAGCAAGCTAGCTAGCAATGACAATCTTAACTTCGAGGGCCTCCCAAAACTTCTAGGAATCCGCTAGGACCTTGTGATTTTTTTTACAGATACTACGGTCCCTTAAGAGCGTTTCTGCAAAATTTCAGGCCTCGGGCGCGCGCAGGGCCGGCTTTACGATTTTTCTCCCGAAGGTCTACATTCGTTGGGCGTCGAGGCGCCCGAAAACGACGCTCGCGACGGCCCTATGCATTTGAAAGTGTCATTTTTGGTGTCTACGGGTTCGAATTAGTAAGTATACCAAATTTCAGGAAAATCGAAAGACTTGTATAAAAACGTATATTATACGCTGAAATGAAGCTTACAGTTGTCTTTCATTACAAAAATGAAATTTTGCGAAAGTCGTCCGATTCACCTGAAATTTGGTATACTTACTAATTCGAACCCGTAGACACCAAAAATTACGCTTTCAAATGCATAGGGCCGTCGCGAGCGTCGTTTTCGGGCGCCTCGACGCCCAACGAATGTAGACCTTCGGGAGAAAAATCGTAAAGCCGGTCCTGCGGGCGCCCGAGGCCCGGTCTTAAGGAACCGTAGTATCTGTAAAAAAAATCACAGATTGCTAGAATTTTTGGGATGCCCTCGAAGTTAAGATTGCCATTACTAGCTATCACTAGCAATCTTTACTTTGAGGCCCACCCGAAAATTCCAAAATTTGATAGTACGTGCTTATTATTATTGATCAAGGATTTCTCAACCATCAGCATATGTATTTCTAGCTTCGACGAAGACCTACAAACGTTGGAAAATTGTATAAACGACTCCTCCGTTTGTCCACATTGCCAAGTACCATTAATTTTCTTAAGCTAAGGAAACTGCCAGTAAACCTTACACCTGGGCAGATACGCTTTGTTCGTGATCTTACATGGGAGCAGAAATTGAGGGTTCTGAAATGGCATGAACAACAACGAAATAAAGAACGGCTCCTAGCTGCAAAACGACGAACATTCATACGAAAGGTAGATTAAAACTAATATATGGTCATAGCTTGCTAAACTTGGCTCTCTCTTTCGCAAGTTCTTCACTGATCTTTTGTTTATTTGTTTTCAATTTATTGCAGCGCAACAGGTTGGCAGTCCAATTGCAAAAAACTAAATCATCTACTAAGCTGATGAAAATAGTGTTCAGTGTACCAAGGACATCATGCTACATTGCCTGTAGGTCGCCTGACGTCCGTGGCAAACTTGCTACGCTTCGATGCTGCGTGGTACCGATGTTAGTTATCAAAGCATTAGAAGCGGTGTACCAGAGCCCAGACAGGAACGTTTTCGTTAACGATTGCCAGAGTTTCCTGAATGGTACAGCCAGAAAACTGAATTATACGATAGATTGGCAAGGCTGGTACAGCCGTGTCATGGCCACAAAGAAGCGTCCTAAACTGAGTAAAAGTCAGAAACTACAGTTCAAAAATATATTCAAAAGTACAAAATTTCTGCGGAGTGTAGTTCAAAGTTTCACTAGCTCTACTTTACCTCTAATTATTAATGTGTTTGATATTGGAAAGACACACTAATTTTGTCCCACATTTCGGTCCTAGCGGATTCCTAGAATTTTTGGGAGGCCCTCGAAGTTACGATTGCCACCGCTAGCTAGCAATGACAATCTTAACTTCGAGGGCCTCCCAAAACTTCTAGCAATCCGCTAGGACCTTGTGATTTTTTTTACAGATACTACGGTCCCTTAAGAGCGTTTCTGCAAAATTTCAGGCCTCGGGCGCGCGCAGGGCCGGCTTTACGATTTTTCTCCCGAAGGTCTACATTCGTTGGGCGTCGAGGCGCCCGAAAACGACGCTCGCGACGGCCCTATGCATTTGAAAGTGTCATTTTTGGTGTCTACGGGTTCGAATTAGTAAGTATACCAAATTTCAGGTGAATCGAAAGACTTGCATAAAAACGTATATTTCGCTGAAATCAAGCTTACAGTTTGTCTTTCATTATAAAAATGAAATTTTGCGAAAGTCTTTCGATTCACCTGAAATTTGGTATACTTACTAATTCGAACCCGTAGACATCAAAAATGACACTTTCAAATGCATAGGGCCGTCGCGAGCGTCGTTTTCGGGCGCCTCGACGCCCAACGAATGTAGACCTTCGGGAGAAAAATCGTAAAGGCTGAAATGGTCTATACATCCCGAGATCTTGAATGCTCTTTATTTCTTGTACAGGTATATATATTTTTTTATGTTTCCACCCGAATGTCAAAATTTCTGCCTTTGTCTTTCGTTCTTGGTTATCGGAGGTGCGTACTGTGTAAGTTTTGAACATGTAAATTGTAGTTATAAAGCACGCACCAGAGTCCTTTTTGGTCCCTGGAAAACATTGCATGTCTAAAAAGCCAACCGATGTTTCGTTTTAACCTTCTGGTAAGATATCCCCGAAAGTCTTGTCAATAATAACTTGTACAAAGAAATATTTGTTGTTACAGATGAGTTAACGTGCCTGCAGCGTCTGCTTTGAATAACATACCTCAATAATCGATATCCATAGTATTTGTTATGTACTGAACCGCATGAGGATGTAGTTTCGCATAGACGATTTCGCCAGGGTACAAATTTTTTTAAGTGGGTGGCACCCCTTATATTTTTTTGTCGTCGAATTTATATCATTTGTTTTGGTAAGTCCTAACCTAAGAATTTCGGAACGCAGAGCATTATAAATAAAAATTTGTCTCTTTGCAGGTAGAGGTGCCATGTTTTAAGTAGCATCAATTATTACTAGAGAAAAACCGGTGGCACCTACCTGAACAAGAGAAACATTGCTGCGTTTTAGAATAACGAAATGGCTGAGGCTGAACCAAAATCATATCCCAACACGAAGAGGCCAAACCCCAAGCCTAACACTGTCTTGCCATGTGAACGTTGCAAGAATTGGTCTACCCTTTTGGATAGAACACATCATGGAAATTTATTTACTGACGAGGCCAGATATATTCACTTGCTGACGTATTTTATGTACATAGTTTTATTTTGGAATGCACCCGGGTATGCGAGTGTGGGGGCGACTACGTTGCTTACCATGTTGAAAACTCTCAGTCCGGGCAAATGTACCGAGTTCAGGAAGAATCGGCAGGTGGTACTCGCACAGTTACGCAGGCACCGCGCCCTGCAGTCGTACCGATATTTCGCCGACCCCGAATCATTGAGCTTCATATTGGAGTCCCAACACTTCAAGCAACATAAATATGCAGCTTACCAATGGTTGAAAACCGTTGCTCCAGAATTCACCTCGATAGGATGGAACGGCAAAGTCGGGAATACGATCTTAACGGGAGATTCTGTAGTTTGCAAACTGTTACTGTTCACGGAAGCTCCGCCTTCATGACGATTGACGTTCAGTGACTTCAGAGCCTTCCTCCGGATTCCAACTTGGATTAATAGGAGATTTTTACAAATGCATAATGCTGCAGATCTATTATGTTACGAAAAAGTGAATGTTTGGATTAACAAAATTCGTCCCGGCGATGTTAACCGTGAATATCAGCGCACAATCGAATACGGATTGTCCAACAATTATGTAGTTCTGTATATAAAAGGTGTCCCCCCTGAAAGTCGCTATAAACGTTTACCATCGGGTTGCCACTTAGACGAGTTTCTTATGCACTGCAACATTTCCGATATAGACTACCTCTTTGAAGAGATAACCTAGTGCTCTTTCAAAAGAAAACAGTGCTAGAAGACGTCGGCTTCTTTTTTATTGCTCATAAGCATAACATCGTGTGAAATTGTAAAACTGATTTCAAGTCTTTTTTTTTCATAGTATCAGTGTTACTTTTTAGATATAAGTATTGTTATGATATTTATAAATTATATTTTTGATATCAATATGTAATTTCAGTATCTAAGTTTTCTGGTCAATAAAACTCTTAATTTAAACCCACGTTAGTATATTTCTTATATGAGACTTCAGGTAATCCACCGATAAAATCTCGTGTGCAGATTTTACCTAGGGTGGATATGCCGGTTCCTCCGGCATATACATACAGGGTTTCAAAGCCCTCTCGATATATTACTATCGTAGCAACCCTTGCTTTTCAAAGGGAGTTTTTTATTTTTCGGGGAAAGTTAAGCTTAATTAGTCTCCGGTGTATATTTTGAAAATTATCTAAATGATTCAAGGGCCTACCGGAGCGGTAGGTCAGCCATATTTATTTCGTGACGTCAGAGTTAAAGCGTCTGTTGTTTTTCCCAAATTGTGCTCTATCGCCCGAACGGATTTCGAAAAAATCAACGTGGGCACGTTTCCAATATGAGGCTCCAGGTAATCGACCGATAAAATCTCGTGTGCAGATTTTCCGGTCCAAAGCCGGGACAATGGGCCCTCTGGTATTTGACAAAATTAGCCCTGGCTTGACTTGCTTTCGACCGGAAAATCTGCACACGAGATTTTATCAGTCGATTACCTGGAGCCTCATATTGGAAACGTGCCCACGTTGATTTTTTCGAAATCCGTTCGGGCGATAGAGCACAATTTGGGAAAAACAACAGACGCTTTAACGCTGACGTCACGCAATAAATATGGCTGACCTACCGCTCCAGCAGGCCCCAATACAAAAAGCAATGTTTGCCGATTTAAAACCATCGGTGAACGGGGGTTATTACTACCCATCTTTTGTCAGGAACATTTTAACAAAATAAAGATTTAAAATAGTGTGTGTATGTAATTTATACCTTTGAGTGAAAATGATTCGAGATCTGAAATGGTCTATACAACCCGAGATCTTGAATGCTCTTTACTTCTTGTACAGGTATATATATTTGGTTATGTTGCCACCCGAATGTCAAAATTTCTGCCTTTGCCTTTCGTTCTTGGTTATCGGAGGTGCGTACTGTGTAAGTTTTGAACATGTAAATTGTAGTTATAAAGCACGCACCAGGGTCCTTTTTGGTCCCTGGAAAACATTGCATGTCTAAAAAGCCAACCGATGTTTCGTTTTAATCTTCTGGTAAGATATCCCCGAAAGTGTTGCAAATAATAACTTGTACAAAGAAATATTTGTTGTTACAGATGAGTTAACGTGCCTGCAGCGTCTGCTTTGAATAACATACCTCAATAATCGATATCCATAGTATTTGTTATGTACTGAACCGCATGAGGATGTAGTTTCGCATAGACCATTTCGCCAGGTTACACATTTTTTTAAGTGGGTGGCACCCCTTATAATTTTTTGTCGTCGAATTTATATCATTTGTTTTGGTAAGTCCTAACCTAAGAATTTCGGAACGCAGAGCATTATAAATAAAAATTTGTCTCTTTGCAGGTAAAGGTGCAATGTTTTACGTAGCATCAATTACTACTAGATAAAAACCGGCGGCACCTAACTGAACAAGGGAAACATTGCTGCGTTTTATAATAACGAAATGGCTGAGGCTGAACCAAAATCATATCCCAACACGAAGAGGCCAAACTCCAAGCCTAACACTGTCTTGCCATGCGAACGTTGCAAGAATTGGTCTACCCTTTTGGATAGAACACATCATGGAAATTTATTTACTGACGAGGCCAGATATATTCACTTGCTGACGTATTTTATGTACATAGTTTTATTTTGGGATGCACCCGGGTATGCGAGTGTGGGGGCGACTACGTTGCTTACCATGTTGAAAACTCTCAGTCCGGGCAAATGTACCGAGTTCAGGAAGAATCGGCAGGTGGTACTCGAACAGTTACGCAGGCACCGCGCCCTGCAGTCGTACCGATATTTCGCCGACCCCGAATCATTGAGCTTCATATTGGAGTCCCAACACTTCAAGCAACATAAATATGCAGCTGGTAATGTGTTTGTTAAATTTTAACCTGTGGTTAAACCGTTCTTTTTTGTCGTTCCATCTCCTGTTGCCGTTGTTTAGCGAATGGGTTTAGGTCTAACTAATAGTTATCGTAACAGTCAGATTTTACAACTGTTACACCAAGATTGCAGTTGTTAACGAGCCGAAGCTATACCGATCGGCATCGAACGACTGCGATCTCCGCGTTGTACGCAATCACGTGAAAATGCGCCTGTTACATGTCGCGCAAGCTCAGTCGTTGTACTTTGTATTTATAATATATGTGAGCCAGCTAACCTCAAAAAAATGGATCAAGATTTTTATGAATTATTTTCTTCTGATGACGAAGACGAATTAGTTTTATATAACATAAATAGACGGCGCCCATACACTGTACAACAGCGTTTTAACCATTTTGATCGTTGGGACGATGTTGACTTTTTTCGACGATTTAGATTAACGAACGCAAGTGTAACTCAGCTTCTGAACTTAATTGAGCATAGATTAGCTTATAAATCTCAAAGGTACGTAAATTTTAATAGTAAAGGGCCTATTGTAGTGATAGCATTATTGTTTATTGTAGAAACCATGCTGTCACTCCGATTAACCAGCTGCTAATGGCACTTAGGTTCTGTGCTGTAGGCAATGTTTATACTGCTGTAGGAGATTTTGGTGGGGTTCATAAATCAACAGCTGGTAGAATTGTTAAGAAGGTATCGGAAGCAATTGCAGGCCTACATCGGGAATTTATCTCCTTTCCACAAACCCCAGATGGAGTCAATAGACTGCAACAGGAGTTCTATGTAATTGCACGATTTCCACGAGTAGCTGGAGCTTTGGACTGTACTACAAATGTACGCCTACAATCACCCGGTATGTATGGTTCTTAAAAGCTTGAATTGTATACTACCGAAATTTAATAAAAAATAACGTTAATTTTGTAGGAGGCGACCATGCTGAAAATTTTAAAAACCGTAAAGGATATTTCTCAATGAATGTTCAGGTGGTCTGCAATGCCAATATGCAAATATTAGATATTGTTGCACGATGGCCAGGTGCATCTCACGATAGTACGATTTTTGATAATTCTCGTCTCAAAGCCAGATTTGAAACAAGACAAATGGGTAACTCAGTGTTCGTAGGAGACAGTGGATATGTATTAAAGCAATATCTAATAACACCACTTAATAATCCTATAACAGATGCAGAACGTTTAAGGTGGATTTACACATCTCCGGGCCGGGTCCGTTCCGTCCGGTCCGGGTCCGATACAAAATTATTGCTTGCTTGATTTTAAATGCAAGTGTTTACATGTGTCCGATCCGAAGCCGACCCGGGGTATCAGTCTTTATTCCGACCTTTTAAAATATTCTCGGCGACGATATTTTTCATCAGATCCCTGATAAAGCACGAAACGAAACTTATCTAATCGGACATATGTAAACGGTCGCCGTGTGCATTCAGGCTGCATCCGGCAATATCCTGCAATGTTTTGCATTTAGTGTGAAAATAGACTTTGTCAAAAATGGACAACGAAATTCTTATTGAAGCTGTAACGTCCCACGTTGCGCTACTCTTATTATACTGTAGTGTATAGTATTTTATTGTGTTTTAGTATGTTAAAATAGCAAGTGCCTATATGTATAGATTTGTACGTCTTTCTACAATAATGAGATGTTATTATGAATTTTTATAAATTAAATTACGACGACTCCATTCATGTGTAATTACAGTACATGACAAAAGGACAAATAAATATTATTATTATTATTATTATACGACTTGAGTGACATAAAATACAGCAACAGCACCTGGAAGGAGAAGATATGGAGGCAGATAGGTGAAGAAATTAAACAACCAGGTAAGAGTATTAGATTTAAACTAATATTAATTTATTATATATTATACAGTAGCATATTAGAAAACACTTTTTGGCTATCTATATTTTGTCGTCTTGCCAAGAAAATGAGCTTGCTAGTAGAGGGAAGTGGATGGTTCTGGAACCTCCCCCCACCACTTGGCCAAGCCCACATGCAAGGCGAGGCCACGTTCAAGGCGAGGTCACGTTCAATCCCAAGATCACATGCAAGTCGAGGCCACGTGCAAGCCCAAGATCACGTTCGAAGCGAGGCCGCGTTCGAAGCGAGGTCATCAACAGTAACCTTGAAGACTGGGTATAACATGAGGTGTAGTTTTGTGTTCAGTAGTATATCGTGTGCTGTACTAGCAAAAAACAATGGATGAGGTACAAAAGGTTGGTGAAACTGTGAAGGGGCGAGTATCAAAGAAAAAAGTGAAACTGTTATATCCAGTATTGTTAAACGCAACAAGTTATCCGTTGAATAAGTCAAGAAATAAATCTGTGAGTTTGGGTTTGACATGTTTTGGATCGTTTGTGCCGGGAGTGCTAATTAGTGGGATTAACAACAATTTTATACTGCTAGACGAAGGAGAGTGGCAAGTCTTTCTTAAAAATGAAGATGTGATAAACAGACATTTTAACTATGAAGATGGAGATTTAAAACCGGTGGATATAAGTCCAGGCAAACGAATATATTTCCAAAAAATCGGAAATAAGAAAGTGATTGTGCTGCAGGAACTTAAGCGATCCCAAGTGTATCTCGGTATGCAATCAGTAGCAGAATTGTGGGGGTTGCTACCGCTGCTGAATTTTAAAGCTGAACTATTGAAGAGTCAGATGTTTGAACAATTTTACAGTAGTGTAATAGACGCGGTTTGGAATTTACCCGGCGACTTTAAAAGCGAATTAAAAAATCCTTTAAACAATTCTATGACTGCAAATGCTTCTTGTGTAGCATTACCACCTTGATGTGGTATGTCTTCTAAGGTGGTCGGGGTAGAGGACTATTCAATTTCGTTTGTATTTCTTGGAATGTAACCAATAGAAGTGTCATCATATAGTTTAATAAAATTGTGCAACACGCAGGCTGCTAATATGATGAAGTCAGCATTTTCTGGGTTTGGCCCCAAAAACATCCTCCTTGTATGTATTTTGAGCTGAAAAAGCCGAATATCCAATCAGATTTGAGATTAGACAAGAATTGACGATGCTATGCACCTATCTATCGACGGCAAATTTCGAAGGCTCACTTTAAAAGTTTCTAATTCAAAAACGCGTAGAGATAGCGGTTCCCGGTTTACTAATCGATAGAGCGGTTCAAACTCTATCAGTGTGGTGATTTTCGTGGGGCAGAAGAGAAAAGTGACACGATAAACAAAAACCGGCATTTCTGGGAGCACTGTTTCAGGAGTTATCGGTTTTTCAGGAGAAAAAAATTATTTGCGGACGGATTCTGTTATTTTTGGCTTTATATTCGCATTCTGGACACCAAATATGACCTTTCCAGGGATTTTCAGCTCAATTGCTTTACTTTGAAAAAACCGGCATTTTCGTAAGGGGGTTCCATTAAAAAAATGCGATTTTCAAAGATGGTCTCCAAAAGATCTGAAAAAAACGTATAAGCTAAAGTCGACCTTCTGAATTCATTTCTGCACTCGATTCGTGTCTGGGGCCTCAATTGAGCGCTTATCGGAGCAGCCGGGGCCGCCCTGGAAGTCCCACCTCTGATTGGCGTTCAGATTCCTAAAGAGTTCAGTTTTAAAATATATTGTTATATATAGTTTGATAATCAATACGATAAAAGAATTTGGTAAAGCATTGTAGTCAGTCTTTGCAAAAGTTTAGAATAGAAAAGGTTATTTGAATTAATTTTTAAATAGAGATTAAATTTTAAGAAATGAGACTGGAAAGAATAAATTTCATATAGTTTAATTTATAAAGTAATATGTTAAAAGATAGAAGTTATTTACTACTGATATCAGATACGAAAGACCAAATAAAAAAATTATAAGATAACAGAGTATGTACGTTTTAAATGTATATTTTAAAATAGTAAGCATCAATAATTAAAATACGGTAGTTAAGAGAGTTGTTTTAGATTATTGAGAATAACAAATTTTGGCGAGTAATAAAATTTTGAAAACTTTACTGTTTTATATAAAAATAATGGTCCTGGCATAATAAAAACAGGTAGTAAAGAAATCTACGAGGTCTAAATAAGGTGAAACATGATTATAATGGTGTACGAGTAGCAAGATGTCTCAATTAATGAAGAGCTTTGATATATGATAATTTGAATTGGATGAAGAGCATTTACTAATGAACGAAAATATAAGATTTGGATTGAGCTGCTTTATTGGGTCTGATACAGTTTAAAAAAAGGAGTGAAAAGGATTCGACTGGTGCGGAGTACTGCAGGTGTAGGAGCCGTTGATGGAGGACTGATGTATCTGCATTCTGAGTGATTAGCTGTATTTTGGTGTTTCATTTGCATGCAGAGGACGGATGATCGTCGTGACAGTTAAACCTGCAAGGAAGTAATATTAAATTTGGAGTACATCAAGGATAGTTTACTGGCAGAAGAGGGTTGTGAAGGATTGATCTGTAAGTCGACAGGCGCAGTTTTGGTTAAACGGAGGTTGGATTGTTCGACTACTTTGAGATTTTCTGGAAGATTTGACGGCTGTAATTGGTTGGACAGTTACTTGCGGTTGGACGTGTTCGTGTGGTGACTGATTGTACAAAGGGATCCGTGGTACTGGATGTGCAATTAGTGGCTTTAATAAGGTTGGTTAGTAGTTTAGGCTAGAATAAAACTGATGTATATGAACAATATTTATTACTTGCAATAATTAAAAGAGTTAGTAGTTACTATAAAAGATAGAGAATGTCCGACGTCATAATAATATTGAGAACAGTGTACGTTGGTCGTATTTGATTACAAGTAGAGGAATAGATTTGCATTCATTCAAGATAAGTGACATTTAAGGTCATTTGACAATTGAGATTTATTCTAAATACAAGTCAAATATAAGACAACTAGATATATGAACCTAGCCCTGATTGAGTTTTCATGGCAATAGTATTTTTCAAGCATCATTTGAAATTATTAGATAAATACGAAATTAATACTCACAGCTAGCAGAGCAGGGCAATCGAATTTACTACAATGAATGATATTTAACAATAATCATATTACTATACTATACTATACATACTTTGTAACATATGTAATTGACACTGCTGAGGTGGTACATCCATAACATAATTATGTCTCAGCAAAGTGTGGTATACTAGCATACCATATCAAATACTTATGGTGCCGAAACGTGAAGCCAATATTTAAAATAGGAGTTAATACAAAAACACAAAAAAATCCCATTTTATAGGTATTCAACTGGAAAATTCGCTATATTACGTCAATACACATTCAAAATGTAATAAAAATGTCATTTTTGAAAAAAATTGTTAGAGCCGTTTTTGAAAAAATCGAAAGAAACTGAAAAATCACAAGAGTAAACACCATACTTCCGGTTATGCGATTTTCTTCAAAATCTTGCTGTCGCATTTAGATAACACGCAAAACTTATATATGAAGTTTCAACGCCATACCTCTTTTCGTTTTTGAGATACTCTGTTCACAGACAGACAGACACACAAACACACAGACCAATGAGCAAAAACATGTTTTTGGGTTCAGGGGACTCTAGAACGTGAAGATCTGTTGAAAACTCAATTTCGAATTTTTGGGGTGAATCCAATACTTCATTTATCGTAAAAGGAAGTAAATCCCGTCTACAAAACTTAACAGCGTATTATTTACTGAATGGTTAGTTGTACGTAAAAAACCTGTATAATCTTTTTTGTAGAGAATTTCTTAGCCTTCATTTCTTGTAATAACTAAAAGTCATACGACCCATACAAAGAGAGATATTTGCGAAAAACTTACTTCTGTCACCTTTGACCTTGAATAACTCAAGATACAAGCACGATATCGATGGGGACTTTTGAGACATTATTTGTAATGTCAAAATGAAGGTGTATGCAAAATTTCAGCTCACTTGTTGTCATATAAACTGTCCCATCAAAATGATAAAATCATGAGATTTATTGTAAATAATGTGTTGCACCCGTCCCTAAATGTATGTATGTATAATCTGTAACCTCATTTACCTTGCGGTGTAGAGGCTGGTGCATTATGCGCTTTCATCTGGCGGTACAATGCTCAACTAAATGATAGTCTGTAAATTGTAACTACAATACACCCAGAAGTATACTTATAATTGACTATTTGAATTAATTTGAACTAATTGACCTTTGAGTAATTTAAATAGTTTGTAAAACATGCTGGGTGCATTTACCCCAAACACGTACTTTCCCCCCACTTCTTTTTGTCCTTAAAGGTTGTTCGTTTCTGCGAGTTGTGATTAGCTGCTTGTTTGAATCGGTAGTACCTAGCTTTTCGATTAGCTGACTAAAATCCCTTCTTTCGGAATTCTTAACCGCATTCGGAGATATAGTTCCCGTTTTTTTATCTGAATCCTAACAAACTTTTATCACTTCCCGCAAGTGTGTCGTGTTCGACTGTGCATCTTCAATTAGTAGTTCAACGTTTTAAAAAATGAGGATACTGAGAAGGAAGGTAAGTTTAACATAAATATGACTACGTAATTTATATAAATCACTTTATTTTCTTTCAGGAGTTTGAAAACAGATATCGCCGTCTAGAATATTTATACAAATGCCAAAAAAAGTTCAAGTTACCTAAACTGAGGAAGTTGTCAAAAAGAGACCGGCGTTTTTTGTTTGTAGACGAGTCCTGCAAGCTCAATGTTCTCAACCATTTTAGAAGGAAATCTGCCACAAAGAGGAGGGTTCGAGACGTTGTAAGATTAACTAATGAAATGCTTAATTATCCATATTATACATACTGGGTGGCTCGGAAACAAATGCACTTTTTAAGATGTGATAAGTAAACTATTTGTATAACGTACCTTTTATTAATGAAAACGTTTAGCTAATTAATGGGAAAATTAGGTCCTAAATATTACGTCATCAAGATGTCGTACATTACGATAGCGGCACTCTTCTAATCTTGTGCTAAAGTTCTGGATAACTAGCCTGCATATTACTTGAAGGATAGCGTTAATTTCGCGAGAAATATTTTCTTTCAGTTGTTGTGTTGCCTATGGATTATTTATGTAAACCCTGCTTTTGAGATAACACCACAAAGAGAAATCTGGGCTCCGTGGAAATATAATATTCCACATTAATTCTCACGAATGACACTATGTACGGGACTTTCTGTCACTTTGTTTACAAGCTGTAAACAAAACAAAAGTGTATTTGTTTTCGGGCCACCTTGTAGCTCAACTAATAAGGGCTGTTGGCATAATTTATTTAAATGCTTTTTTTTACAGCGCTACAGGGCCAGGAAACGCTTCATAAAAACCTTTTCGCAGAGGAGTGTGTATGAATTTACAAAACAATATTTTGGCGGAATGTACATATTCAACACGTTTTTCCGAAGGGTTGGGTGGTCACAGGAAAAGAACATCATAAGACGCCGCAAAGGTCAATTGTTTTATTTACAACATATCATTGCAATTTGTCGCGACCCCAGTATTCTGACCGAGAAATTTAATATTCGAAGCTGCAAAAATCCCTGTCTTTTCAATTCAAAGAATAAAATAAGTGACCAAAAGTCCAGCCAGAGCCGAGAAGTTCCGTAAAGCAGCTGCTATTGGTAATAGAACCGCCACTACCAAGAAACACACACCTGAAGAAGCTTTAAGTATATTCATTGAAGCTATACATACCTACAGAAGGCAAAGCAACATTGCTGCCCGCTAAATACTGTCAGCGAAACTGTTGCAGAGATAAATTTACAAAATTTAGTGGATCACACTACATTACGGTTGTGTAAATATTTGGAACCAGTTATCCAGCAATGTTCGTTGAATGTAGACAATAATTTTGTACTTGTGTATAAGTGGGGATGTGATGGATCCACCCAGTCAATACAAACAAAATTTGAAGAAGATGGCAATAGTGCAGCAAACATATTTTTGAGTTCAATTGTCCCTCTGCGTCTTATGAATGGCAATAAAATCATATGGCAAAATATACAAACATCATCTCCGAGATTTTGTAGACCAATAAGGATTCGCTTTGTGAAAGAAAACAAAGATATAACTAATGAAGAGATAGAATATATCGAAAACCAGGCCCAAAATCTTCTGCCAACAACAGTAAACGAAAGTGTCAAGATAAAACACATGTTGCTCCCAACCATGGTTGATGGCAAAGTATGCAACGCGGCTACAAACACAACATCAACTTTGCGCTGCTAGATATGCGGTAAAACTTCTAAAAGTTTTAACGATTTGACGTCTACAAACCCGGAAAATCCTGAAACTTTTAAATTTGGACTCTCAATATTGCACGCCAGAATTAGATTTTTTGAATTCGTCTTACATCTCTCTTACAAAAGAAAGGCGGAAGTATATAAGGGTCGCATAAATCAAAAAAGTAACCGGGAAAAAATTCACATGGCTAAGGAAAATATACAAAAAGAATTCCATGACAAAATGGGCTTACTGGTGAATATCCCGAAAGCTGGATACGGCAATACTAATGATGGGAATACTTCGCGCCGATTTTTCAATGATCCTGAAGAAGCAGATTCTATTACGGGCATTGATCTAATTTTGATTAAAAAATTTAAAATAATATTGGAAGTTTTGTCTTCGGGATTCGAAATCGACTTGGAAAAGTTTTCACATTGGATACGGCTAAGCACTACGTGAATTTGTATTCCTAGCAACTTATGTCACCCACAGTTCATAAGATTTTCTTGCATTTTTCAAGTGTGATAGCCCATGCATTATTACCAATCGGTCAATTGTCCCAAGAAGCTGCGGCAATATAGAGAAAGGTTTTCTCGGAAGTTCTCGAGAAAAGAATGTAATGAAGACGTGCTGAACCGGCTCCTGCTCAGGCCCCTACCTGAGTAGCATCGGAGCAAAAAATTATAAAAATAAGCAGCCATTCAGCAAAACAGCACTTGAATTCTTAAAACCGGATAACGATGATGTCAGTAGTGAATAAAAGTAATAGCTTTGAAATTAATTCAGTTATTGTTGATTAATTTGTTAGATTGATATGTATTATTGTTAGATAAATATATATATATATATATATATTTCCTTCCAGAGCATTGAGTGAGCTCCATTCATAGTAAAACTTACGGTTAAAGTGAGGTCCGAAACAAAGTGAGGACCATATACGGACCTCACTTTGTCAATTCACTAATATTTTGCTTACAAGATGTCGTAAGCATCTAAAAGCAAATTCAATAAAAATAAATTGGACCTCACTTGGTTAGAAAAGTGTCCAAGATTGTATACCTTAGTTCATTGTTCCTCACATTGGTGGCGCTCCTGCGCGAGTATAATTTCTTGACGTATATTTCTAGTTCTTCGTAACTCACACTTTACGCACGAAGTAAGGACCGCAAAAGTTGCAACCATGTACCGTCCTCACTTTAAGCGTACCTAGTATTACTTTAAACAAATTGCTGGATTGACTAATTCTGGTAAGAGAAAAATAAAGCGTGCTTTATGCAGTGCGGTCTTGTTGCAAGTAAAAGATAGGCGTAAACTGTGGGATTGTGTAATTTTTGTAAAGTTTGGTTAGTTTGAGGCAGAAATTGACTATTAAATAACTTTAAGGGTAATATAATTTTTAAAATTACATATTTATAATAAAAACGCGCAATCAGTGTGAGTATTTACAATTCATGAAGGTTTCTTATCTCACAAATTGTATTATAAATTATGTTAAAATCAATCAGTTTCTATTAAAATTATACAGGGTTAGTTAAAAGTATTGAGACGCTGATTTATTCTCCTTAATGTTCATTTTAGGAAATTATGTTCAATACAAAAGTTTTTAATGAAATTTCTATCTACATTTTAGAATGCTTGAATTTTTTTCTCTTCAATTGTTTTTGAGTTACGCCTGTTCGCGTAATTTTTTAAAATAGAAACTTGTTGATTTTACTCTACCATTAGATAGAGCATTTTTTTCTTTTTACAGCAGTACTTTGATTTTTAAAAGTTTTGTTTAATAACCTTTTTACAAGAAAACATCGGTACAAGTATTTAATAAATGTTAGGTATATCTAAATAGACAAAATTATTTTTCTATCTTAGTTTAATCTTAATCTTAAACATTAAACACAAATTTCTAACTCAATAAACATCATAGAAATTATTAAAAAAAATTTATTTTTTTAAGATAATCTCTTTATCATGTTTATTTAGTTAGTACTTTTTTTTAATGATAAATTAAGATTAAACTCAGATAGAAAAACAATTTTGTATATCTAGATATACCTAACATTTATTAAATACTTGAACCGATGTTTTCTTGTAGAAAATGTTATTAAACAAAATTTTAAAAAAAATAAAAGTACTTCTGTAAGAGAAAAAAATCTCTATCGAATGGTAGAGTAAAATTAACAAATTCCCATTTAAAAAAAAAATTGCGAACAGACGTAACTCAAAAACAATTGAAGACAAAAAATTCAAAGCATTCTAAAATGTAGATAGAAATTTCATAAAAAACTCTTGTATTGACATAATTTCCTAAAATAGAATATTAACGACAATAAATCGCCGTCTCCATACTTTAACTAACCCCTGTATAGTTTTCTACATGGTTTAGTGACCTAAATTGAAATGACCCGAAAGTAAAAAGTTTCCGTATCTTTTCAATTATATACTACTTCTTTTAAACTTTCTGTCTTGTCAATGCTATATAAATCCAAATAGTGATAAAAAATACTCCTAATAAATTTGCTTGCTTATGTAACTTCCCAACACTATCTTGTTAACTTTATAAATATGATCACTCAAATTTTGTATGATACTTGCAGATTGTTTTTTTAACTTACCATTTTATTAATGCATCGCGTTACAAAAATCTGAAAATATGTTTTACAAACAATCTACTATAACGTTTAGAGCAAAACTCTTTACCATTACCTAACCATGCGCAGTAGCTGTTAATCAACATTTCAAATAGTGGGACATTATGGAGAGAGGAAAGCAATTGGACAGACAAACAGATAGACAAACAAACAAACAAACAGACCTGCGTTCGGCCTATCGAGATCAAAAGAGAGCAATGATTATGTACTACTGAGGACAAAAAATTTTTGAACGATTCCTTTAATTACTAGTTTAAATTTAGTTGTTGAAATAAGGCTTTTGATGTCAAAATAGGTTATTTTAAAAGGCCTCTTAAAATAGCTTATTTTAACAGTAAAAGCCTTATTTCAACAAAATGTTTCTAAATTTAGCGTATTAATTAAAGGAGTCATTCAAATTTTTTTGTCCCCAATAGTACGTTTATGTATATTTAGACTCATTGTGTTTCACGACGCCGAGAAATTTTTAAATCTTTACGTCTGTTTCAGAGGGCTATTGCATTATTTTGTATACTGCAAAGAAAAGGTAAACCTAAGAATGGTAGAAAAAGAGTTGTTTCAGTTGTAGTAAACTTTTTCAGAATCGACTGCAACGCAGAACTCAAGATCCATTTCCTGCTCCTGTTTTTTTCATTCTTCAAATGTAGAAGTTAAAGGGATTAATTTACTGCCATGTACTGATCAAGTTACGCAGGCTGAACTGATTACTGCGAGAAATGTCTTGCATGATGCAACTCCGCCAGGGTACACCCTGGAAAATATAGAACCAGAAGTAACAACAGGAAGGAATCCATATAGATGGATAGGCACTTTCAGTAGAAATAATTAACAACTATTACTGTGGATGTCAATACTTAACATCTGTGAAAAAAGATTTTAAAAGGTTCTGTCCTCAAGGAAGCGAAATCCGAAACGTTCGTTTAATAAATGTTTCTAACGGACAACGAATCGCAGTTGAATTTCTAGTAAATTGCTATTGTACAAATTTGGAACGAAGACGAAAGCGTCGAAGTTATCATAATCAGTTTAAATGTAACCTATCGAGATATACGACAGAATTTAGCATCTGTATTTAAATTTGCAATTACGCAAAGGAAGAGAGACTTTATCTTCTCAAAATAAAATTTTCAGGAAAACCTAAATAAGTGATTTAGGTCAGTGTTTCATGTATTAAAAATAAAATTCAAAAATTCAACTCCATCAATTTTTGGAATTTCCGATTAAAGTATCAAAACCTCGACTTTTAACAGGCTCGAGTTAAAACCACTAATTGAGATAAAGGGCAAATTGATGTATCAAGAGCTTATTTGAAATTTGCACCCCGCCTGAAGTATTTGAAGCGGCTCAGACAGCAACCAATGAGTTGTTTGCCGGCCAAATCGCGCGGGTCCTTATGAACGGCAGTACAACGACTTCATCAAATGGTGTGAATCGAAATTTCAATTATTTAACAATTTTGTCATTTATTTAGGACCGTAGAAAAAATGTATGTATTTCGAGTGTAAGAGCCATTTTGGTATTCGGTTGCTTTTTCCCGCCTCGCTACCCGCTCGGCACGAAACTCTCATCCTCATACCAAAATGGTTCTCTTTACACACTAAATACATAAATATCTATTATGTTTCCAAGCACCTTGCAATGCTATTGAGCAATAGTCTTTCCATTAAAATGATCCACAATTGTTTCTGTAGGTTTTCCAATTTGAATGTGACTACCATCAACGGAACCTATAAAATTGAAATATTGACCTAAATAACTGTTCATAATTAAGCAGCACATACCTACCAATTACCTGTGCTAAGTGAGTTTTGTTGTAATAAACTGTTTGAGGATTTCTCTTTTTGTATAATACAAAATAATCCTTTCACGCCTAGCAGTTTAAGAAATTTTATCATTCTCATAATTACATTATGCAGGTAATGACATCAGTGGAAAATCAAAGCAATGCTACATCACGGTAATAGGTTTGATGCTCAGCAAATCAAAGAAAAACAAAATACACGTTCGTGGTAATTTGGGCTAGGAACTAAACACGCTATCGAGCAATAAGAAAAATACGCAAGTTTACTCTGTTCTTAAGAAGATTCAGATATAGATACATCAATACGAGCCAATTTTTCTGTTGCTTTTATACTGTTTTACGATTCATGCGAAAATAGTTTGTTAATTTGTCGCCTGTGTAATCGTTTAAATACCTACAAGTAAACAATAACAAGAAAGTTTCCAACAATTCCTATGTTTGTATTGTTCACTGCAGTGTTACACTTACTTCAAGTGACTTCTATGGCAGTTCTAGTCGCTAGAAACGGTGAGTTTAAAATATCATTGGTACTAGCGAATTCCAGTCTGAACAGTTGAAAATGTCTAGTAATGAATTGAGGGACACTAAAAATAATACATGTAATTAAATGCGGACAGTTGAAAATATTATTTAGAATCTACAAAGAGCAGTAACATCATTACACTTTCTACGATTTTTCAAAGTCACTAAGCCGACAGTCCCCCAATCTACAGACATAGTTAGGTAAGTCAATTATGAGTTGCTTACAAGTAATTCTAAAAATTTTCTTTGGATTTTTTCGATTCTATTACAATGAATTGCATAACATGGGCTATTTATATATGACTGGACAATGACCCCCTGTGTAAACTGCAAGCTTGCAACCTTGAACAATAATAGCTTCTTTGTGTGAACTGCAAGTCTGCAAACCTTGAACGCACGTGGCTTCCTGTGTCACGCTCCCTTTTAGAGATAACGCTTTATGTTAGCTGATTAGGCATAGTATATATACAAGTAGCCTGCACCTTTAAGATAAGTTCCAGTTAGTTCATAGCTAGATGTAAGATATTCTCTAGCAGCTAAGCTGTGTGCTTCCAATGTTATATTTCATTGTAAAATAAAAATAAACGTTTTTTAAAAAGTCGTTTCGGCGGCCTTTTAATAAAACTGGCGCAGTCGGTAGGATTTGTGGAGGAAAACCTGGAAAACTACAAACATCGAGTCGACCAGCAACTTTCCGTGAGGTTCAGCTCTTTGCGCAAATCGAAACCTACCACCCAGCAGATCTTCGGACATCTCCAGCAGGGACAAACATCGTCCGATCGTGAGAAGCGCCCGTCGACCCAGCTCCTGCTCCTCCGTGGTTATTGGAACCATCTGGTCATTGAGACCTCTTGATCATTGGGATCAGTCTCTGATTGGCAACGTCAACAACGACGACCTCAGGACAACTTTCGGACAACAGGACCTAGCAGTTAGCAGGCCATCCGAAGTCGGACATCAGGACCTATCAGTTTGCAGGCCAGCCGACGTTAACAGGACCAACAGAGTCCATTTGGCGGAAGAAAAACGTCAACGTAAAATGCAGTAAGTGCATATTTATAATTCAAGTGAATAATTTTTAATGCTTCAAGAAAGCAAAATAATTAATTTTCAAGCTTCAAAGTAAGCAAAGTAATAATTTTAAAGGCAACAAAGTAACGTTATTAATGCGTTCGCCTAAACAACAAAGTTAACTAATATAAAATTTTAAATATACTGACATAGTTCTAATATTTATTTATAAGTTCAGACAGAACGTAGTAAGCCAGGCCAATTGCTGCACATATTAGGTGTGCTTCATTTGCATTTGTGCTTGCGTTCTTGTGCGTAGGAACCCTTGTTAGGAACCCCCTAGTCAGTAAACTGTTTACTAACATAAACAAAAAAGTAAAATCAAGTGAAACCAATTGTAAAATTTTATGTCACGAGATCGATCACGCTCACCAAGGAGTTCTATCCCTAGAATTTTATTTTTAAATAATTGTAACAACATTAGCAACCCAAATATGGTTGACCAAAACGCATCACTGTTTCCCCCACATTTTAGCGTAGGATTATTAAATGAAATACCGTCATATGATGGTAATCAAGCCACTCTATCGGAATTTATCAGATCCGCAGAGATCATTGCAACTAAATTTTGCAGGGAAAATTCAAATGATTATGTCAACCAAATAATTTTAAATTCGATAAGGAATAAATTAAAAGGTCAAGCGTTAGAAGTAATTACAGGTTACCAGTATGATACTTGGAAAGACTTAAAAAATGTCTTAATTGAAAATTTTCGCGACCAAAGGTCAGAATTGAATCTTTTAATTGATTTAACCAACTTAAAACAGAATAAAGACTCTCCCATAGAATTTTTCAATAAAGTTAGAACCCATTTGGCTATTTATAATTCAAAAGTTTCTCTGAGTCGAGAATCACAAGACATTATCACTTATAAATTGAAGGCTAACAAAGACTTAGCACTTCGCACTTTTACAAGCGGACTAAATGAAAATTTAGGAAGCTTTGTAAGAAGTAGAAATCCAACTTCACTAGACCAAGCCTTAAGCATAGTAAAAGAAGAAATTGATATCAGATATTATCAAAATCATAATCAGAATAATAAACAATTTTCAAATACAAGTCAGAAATTAAATAAACCATATTTAACTTCCAATATTCAAACACGAAATTCATATCAACCTAAATTTAATAACCCAAATTTCATGCAAAGACCATTCCAACAATATCGAAATTTTAACAATCCTAATAATTCTAGAATAACCCAAAATTCAAGCTCTAATGCATTTGCACCAAAACTAAATTATAAACCAACAAATAATCCAGAACCAATGGATTTCAGCACTATAAAAAGACCAGCTACTCAACAATCAAACTTCCCTAATAAATATCGAGCAAATTCTCAGAACGTTAATAGAAATTTTAATCATTTAAATTACCATCAAGGAAATCCTCCGGATGAGTTTGAAAACCCAACCGAAAATTTATTTTCAACTCCAGAATATTCTAACGAAAACCCTCAGGAACATTTTGATACTAACAATATTCAAGATACAACTGAAAATTACGAACCACAAGATTTAGACCATACTCCAGATTATTTCGAATATCCAGATTCAGACGATACCGAAAATTTTTATTAAGAGCCTCGGAAAAGAACATTTTAACTTTTAATATAAATCCAAAATCAAACCTTCCTTATATTATAATTCCCGCAACCGGCGATAAACTTTTAATAGATACAGGTAGCTCACAAACAATAATTTCCCCAGAATTTGTACAACATTTCCCAAATTGTATTTATGAAACAGAATTCCAGATAATTACATCTCATGGAACTTCACAACATAATTTTGCTGCAGATTTACCCATTCCTAATTTTTTTTATGAAGACGGAACACATACGTCTTGTTTATTCAATTTTCACCAAGACTATGTCGGACTTATTGGATCCGATTTACTTTCAAAATTATCCGCACGAATAGATTATAAATGGATGCACATTCAAACAGAAAAAACAGTAATACCATTCTATTATAACCCATCAAAAACTAAACAGGAAATTCAAAAACGTAATGAATGTAATTTTTCCAAATTTAAAAATTCAGATTTCGTCAAGAAACTTGTAGTACCCCCGCGTACAGAATTTTTTGTAAATTTACCAGTAGTAGGAACGAATGGAACTAAAATAGCTCCAAAACTAAAATTTAATGAAAAATTAGTTATGCCTTCAGCATTAGTGAAATTACACAATAATTGGTTTAAAACCAGCGTAATTAATACTTCAAACGAAACACAAGAAATAAATATCTATAATCCTTTATTTTTAGAAGACTATGAACCCGATAGCAAAAATCAACCTATCAGACTTAACAACTTTAATATAAAAACTCCAAACACTAAAAGTATTTTAAATAACAATTTAAAAAACAATTTAAGACTAGACCATTTAAACGAAGACGAAAAAACTCTTGACTAATTTATGTTTTCAATACAGAGATGTATTTTACTCTCCCGAAATACCTTTATCCGTTACGAATTTGACAAAACACCACATTAGGACTAAAACCAATGCACCTATATTTACGAAAACATACCGCTCTCCCCATATTCATCGAGAAGAAGTCAAAAAGCAAATAAGGAAAATGTTAAACGAAGATATTATAGAACCATCGGAATCACCGTATAATTTTCCTATTTGGGTCGTCCCGAAAAAGTTAGACTCCTCCGGAAAACAAAAATGGCGCATTGTAGTTGATTATCGAAAATTAAATGAACAAACTATTGAAGACAAACATCCTTTGCCCCGTATAGAAACTGTTTTAGACAATCTTGGCAGAGCCAAATACTTTACAACATTGGATCTTGCCTCTGGTTTCCACCAGATAGAAATCGAAAAGAAGGATCGCAAAAAAACCGCTTTTTCAACCGAAGAAGGCCATTTTCAGTTTAAAAGAATGGCTATGGGTTTACGTAACAGTCCTGCATCCTTCCAAAGGATGATAAATACAGCCTTAATTGGACTCACTCCAACACAGTGCCTAGTTTACCTAGACGACATTATAATTTTCGGAAATTCTCTTCAAGAACACATGCAACGTTTAAAAAATGTATTTCAAAAATGTAGAGATGCTAATGTAAAGATTCAGCTAGATAAATCAGAATTTTTACATAAATCTGTAAAATATTTGAGTCATATAGTTACTTCAGAAGGAATAAAACCAGATCCATCTAAAATATCAGCAATCAAAAATTTCCCAGCACCTAAAACAAGAACCGAGATAAAATCATTCTTAGGACTATTTGGCTATTATAGAAAATTTGTCAAGGACTTTGCCAAAATAACTAAATTTTTAACCGTATGTTTAAAGAAAGAAAATAAAATTGTACACACCCCTGAATTTTTGAAGAACTTTTAGTATTGCAAACAAATTTTAATGAATGAACCAGTACTTCAATATCCTGATTTTGAAAAATCTTTCGAACTGACTACCGATGCATCTAAATTTGCGATAGGCGCGGTATTATCCCAAGATGGTAAACCCACCTGTTATGCCTCCAGAACCCTTAATAATGCAGAACAAAATTATACTACAACTGAACGAGAACTCCTAGCCATAGTTTGGGCAACGAAACAATTTCGTCCATATCTGTATGGGGTAAAATTTAAACTGTACACCGATCATAGACCGCTTGTTTGGCTCAAAAATTTAAAAGAACCAAATTCTAAATTAACTCGTTGGGCACTTAAATTAGAAAAATACGACTTCACCGTAAACTATCTACCAGGCAATATCACGAGTTCAAATTTACCCCATGACTTTAGAAACACCCGATAGACTTCATACACCAATACCAATACAAGGTAACGAAACTTAATGGCAAGTAGGGCAAGCACCCCCGACATACAAGACTTTTTTTCAGTACCGACCATTGGACCACCAAAACCGGAAACGCCTAAAGTAAAAATTATATCCGACATTCAAATAAGACCACCAAATAACGACGATAATAACTCCTATCTCGAAACAGTACATTCGCAACAATCGTCTACCCCCGTAATCGATATTGCCGAAAAACCTCTACAACAATTTAAAAATCAAATTGAATTTGTAATTTCTCAACTACCACGAGATATCGGAATCACTAAATACGACGGAATTACACATTATTCTGTATCCCTAAATAATACAAATAAAATTGACGTATTCAACAGGTTATTAATTGAACATTGTGAACCTAGAACACATTACCATTGTTATTTTCCTAACGACGAACTTTGTTTAGATTTTTTTAATTTTCTGCAAGACATAATTAGCGATAACACACCCAAATTTCATCGATGTATGTCACAAGTGACTTACATTCTAAATCCACAAGATCGTCAATATCAAATCCAAAATTACCATCTAGGCAAAGCCAATCACCGTGGTATTAATGAAACAATTGAACATATAAAAAGAAAATATTATTGGAAATCAATTAATAAAGATGTCACCGACTATATTAATAATTGTCATATCTGTAAAAATTTGTTTGATTTTCACCAATAGTTTGGATGTACGATCGAAACATTCCTCTGAAAAATGTTGAGAACATAAAACACTGGTACTTTTTGGAGACCATTCCGGTTTCTTAACCACTTTACACCATAACTTTCGTCGCTGCGGATCTTGTGGAAATCTGAAATAACCCCTGCATTACCTACATGTATCTATTATACCGTTTTGCAACTTATTATTTCCATATTGCTACAATTTATCTACTATAACTTCTAGAACAGGCATCTTGTAATGGTAATATAAGATAAATAACGTTCTACAATGACTGTTATCACACTACTGTCGTCACTTCGTTTGTTTTTTTTAACCACAATGACGAAGAAAATGGAAATTCAGGAAATGCAGTTCAGTGCAAAAACAATAGGCAATTTCAGCACAAGTGGTTGGACATTTTTAAGTGGTTGGAATACAACAAAAATAGTGATAAGTCGTTTTGTGCGGTGTGCAGACAAGGTGCTGAATTAAAACTTCCTCTCCCCAAACTGCAATACAGAGACCAGTTATCATTTAAAGCTTTTGTTACTACTGGTTTTGATTCATGGCGTAACGCTTTAGCACGATATAGGATTCATGAGAAGTCAGAGCTGCATAGAATGGCTGTAACCGGAGTGAATGCTCAAAAATCCGGTGTCAACGTCGCACAAAGTATTTCAAAATCAAAATTGAAAGACATGAAAACTGCTCGAATTTGTTTAAAGGCAATTATTACCTCATTACGGTATCTTGCAATGCAAGGTTTAGCTATCAGGGGACATACCGACGAAGATTCAAATTTTGTTAATATTTTAAAACTAAGGAGCGAAGATATTCCCGAATTAAAGTTGTGGTTAAACCAAAGCAAATATAAATGGACGTCACATGATATTCTCAATGAAATTTTAGGAATAATGTCTCAACAAATTCAAAATGAATTACTACAATTTATAAATTCATGTAAATATTTTGGGATTATTTCTGATGAAACTTCGGATATTTCTATGAAAAAACAATTGTCCATCTGTTTTCGAGTTGTTGATGACGAATTAGATATCCACGAAGTGTTTTTAGGATTTTATGAAACGCCTTTTCAAAACTCGGAAAATTTATATAAAATTATTTTAGATTTAATTTAGAAATTAGGCATTGTCGTGGACAAGGATATGACGGCGGCTCAAATGTTCGTGGTTCGTTAACTGGTTTACAGGCTCGTATTAAGAGAAAAAGAGCTCCGCACGCTGTATACCCATTGTTTCGCTCATTCAACAAATCTGGTTGTGCAAGATGGCATGAATGCGAATCCAGAAGTTAGAGATTTTTTCAATTTAATGAAAGACTATAAATTTCATCCGCAACTCTCCTAAACGCTTAGACATTTTTAAATCTATTCTAAATGAAGAATTTCAAGACGCGACCAACCTCCGCCCTTTTTGTCCTACTAGGTGGTGCTTGAGAATAACTTCTTTAAAAAGCCTTAAAGATAATGTTACAGCAATTATTACTTTTTTTAAAGATGTTCACAGAAGGGACAGAAGCGATATTGGTGCTAAGGCGTTTGGCTTCATGAATAAATTCCTTGCGTTCAAAACACTTTATTTCATGAAAATGATGATAAAAATTTTTGAAAGGGTCGAGA
Source organism: Agriotes lineatus (assembly GCA_940337035.1). Lineage (NCBI taxonomy): Eukaryota > Metazoa > Arthropoda > Insecta > Coleoptera > Elateridae > Agriotes > Agriotes lineatus. The sequence goes on along the minus strand of CALNHX010003779.1, from coordinate 87,582 downwards.
TATTAAATGCAGAATTGCAGTCTCCCTCGATAAATTATAGTGACGCTGTGGAGAAAGTCTCCACTATTTTAAAAATTATTGAAAATTTAAGAAATCAAACAGAATTTGGTTTGTTCTGGACTGAATGTATGGAAGAAGCTAAAACTGCAAATATTGATCCACCAGCAACACTTAAACAGAGAAAAATTCCGCGTCGCTTAGATGATGGAGCTGCACAGACTGCAGAAACAGTTTTCAGAACTCCTTGCGATTTGTACCGAAAACTATATTACGAGGTATTGGACACCGTAATTAATTCGCTCAAAGGTCGGTTTAACACTTCAACATTGGATCACCTACGGAGCAGGAAAAATTTGCTCTCCAAAAAATTGGTGGCGAACAAGTGTCGGAGTTTTATAAAGAAAATTTTGATATAGATCGTTTGAAATTACACAGGGATATGTTTTTATATTCGTGCTTTCAAGAAAACAAAATTGGAATTGCATGACACAAAAACGCCTAAATGATATTAGCATATTAAATGTGAATAAAAAATTCACTTGTAATTTAGATATAAACAAAATAGCAAACGCCTTTATAGAAAAAAATGTACGAAGAAATGTATTCGCTATTAGTGATTAAAATGACTAGGTTAGGTTATCTATGTAAACAATAAAAAAATATTTTTTTATCTATATTTATTATCTACATATGTTAGTTGATATATATTATATTATATTAAATATTTGATTAAAATAACCAGGTGTAATTTATGTAAACGTTTAAAACATTGTACCTTCATTATACATATGCTAGTTAATGTTCGGAGTTAAATGTATGAAGTTACATAACATTATTTCAATTGTTAATTATCGGATTAAAATAACTAGGTTAGTAAATGTATGTAAACATATTTTCGTATCTTTATAAAATATGTTAAATGTTCGGTATAAAATTTATGAACTTATATTAAATGTATATCTATTTGAACTATTAATTATTTTTCTTTCTACGTATTTATTTATGTATGCCTGCTATTGTGGAAATCTAGAAAAGAAGAGATAAGTACCTTAGGTTGAGCTTTAAATGAGCACTCATTGTAATTTCATAAAGTCGGCGCCTGTGGTTACAGGAGCGTGAGGGGCTTCATCTAGGCACTAAACTTAGAAAACAACATATCTGCTTCTTTCGGCAAAAAATGAAAGTAAGATTAGCGACGCAGTTACTAAGTCGCTCAGTATCCGAAGCATTGTTATACTGCAGAGACCTACTCAGTTTACCTGAATTCAAAGATGGTGGTCCCACTGCAGAGTTTATATTACTGCTAAATAATGCTTTTGACATATTAAATAGTCACAAAGTTTCTGACTTTGGCTTTAAACAAGCCGCTTGTAATAGCAATATTCATAATATACAGTCTGTTTTCGACAATTTTAAAACATTTATTTTTGGTTTAAAGTTTCCTGACGGTAAGCTGGTTTTGGATTCCCAGAGAAAAGTAGGCTTTGTTGGATTATTAATGGGTTTTGAAGCAGTATTGGGTATGTTTAATAAATATGTAACAAGCGGGCCCCTAAAATGTATTCCAACGTATAAATTAAATCAAGATCATATTTAATTGTTCTTTGGTATGATCAGATCAAGTTTGAGATATAATAATAACCCGACGTGCAGACAATTTCAGGCGTCATACAAAAAGATTTTAATTCATGCTGAAATCCGAGATTCAGGCGCAGGCAACTGTATTCCATTAAATGAAATTTGGATACTTAATGTTAGTTCTGGCAAACAAAAGACCCCAGAGCAAATAATTAATGATTCAATTGCTAATCGCATAGACGCATCTGTAGAAGATGACGACACATATCTTGAGTATTTAGCAGATCATGATTATGCAGACGCTTTGTCTCCCTTTAGTAGGGAAATTGTCACTTATATCGCCGGATTTGTAAGCTTTAAACTGGGCAAAAAACTGCGTTGCGAAAACTGCATTTCGCAGCTCTATGGCGACCGTGACGACTTTTTGAAGCATTAATTACACAGAAGTCACGGGGCGGATTAAGTTACCCCAGTAACGACGTTTTAACTATATGTTTCCAGTGCGAAAAAATGATAAGAAGAGCACAAAACATAGACTGTAACATAAACACTGCAGTTTTGTGTTCAAAACTTTTATCCTTTTTATCGACAAAAATTTATTTTCTACAATGGAAATGCATGACGTGTCTCCACTGGAAAGTCACAAAATTTTATTAATTAAGTCTATATGTAATCTATTTTTAAATACCCGTATTCATTATATTTGCAGAAATCAACTTGCTGCAAATGCGGAAAGAATCCGTAATATGTGTACTAAATTAATACATTTTAAGGGACAATAAAATCTTTTTGTTGTGTTTTGTTATTTTCCTTATACCATTCCAAAGTCATCGGAAGCAAATATTCCTACTAATTACTCTATTAGGATTTGTACGTCTCGTGTTACCTTTAGAATGTGACGCCACTGGCAGGCGGAAACATACATCCGCCATATTGGTCAACCATTCCCGTCTCAGGTTTGTGCAATGTATTGTCCTTCCTGATGTTTTATATTCTAAGGTTGCAACTAACGCACAAGTTAATTCAGAGTTATTTTCGGTGAATGCAGAGAAATTCGGCACGATTGTAAATCCTCAGAAGACCCAGATATATGATAGCATCAAGGAAGTAAAATTTCTTGATTATTTCATAAATACTGGAGGACCCTCCAGATCAAAGGAGGAACTATGTGCAGCACTTCTTCACCCTGAGAGACCTGACCGAGATTTTAACGATTTCGCCACCAGGTGTCTTGGACTGTTGATTGCAAACTTTGGACATGGCATCGAATTTGATGCTTGTTGTAGACAGGTTTTAGAAAGACCATTTAAACAGTCTCTTGATCCATCACTTGCGAGATTTTTGACAATACTAGGCGTATTACATCTGCCTAAAGAACCACTCGACTGATTCCAACTCCAATTGTGGAGGTATCGGGTTTAAAAACATAAATGTGCTGATGCTTTCCACCATGCATCGCGATGGCAGCATAGACTATGAAACTGGAGAAGCCAGAAAACCTAATATCTACACGTTCTACAACTCCACCAAAGGGGGAGTGGATACCTTTGATCAACTTTCAGGTACTTACAGCGTGGCCAAGGTTAGCAGGAGATGGGCAATGACTTTATTTTACTCCCAATTTAAATTCGGCTGGTATAAACTCCATGCTTGTACACAAGGCAAATACTTCGGGAGCGCGGCTACCTAGACTAGATTTCTGAAAAACTTGGGGTTGTCACTTGTTTAGCAAGAACTGAAGATTCGCCGAAGTATCCCAACAGTGTGACGAGGCATCAAGAGAAGGATCAACGAAGCTCTCGGAAATAGTATGAGACACCTCAGAGTCAGGACAATTACCAACCACCTCCTAAATGTCAAAATGCAAAGGGCCGGTGCTGTTTGTGTCCTAGAAATAGTGATAGGAAGTCATTTTATGTGTGTGAAGTGCTATAAATATGTATCTTTAGAGCACGCGTATATCTGTGACCAGTGTCAGGAAGATGGTAGTGATTGACCTAAAAAATTTGTCTTTAGATTATAAGGGAAAAGTGTAAAGAAACCTTAGAAACAGTTATTTGTTTTTATTCCATTAAAAAAAAGTATTTTTTATTTTTTTCATAAAATATGGGTATTACTGTTTTGTTATTTTAGAATTCATACTATGTTCTATTTTCCATTTTTACAAATAAAATATAACAACAAAGAAACAAAAAATGCATTATAATAACCATATTTTAATTTTTTCACCTTCTCACGATATTTAAACATTTGGGTATGTGATACCCCAGAGTATTCATGGAAAAATAACAAAGTGTACCAACGCCGAGTTAAGATGCTTTATTTCAATGGAAAACAAACAAACGCCGCTACAATAATAATTTGAACACTTAGTCTCTATAAAACCAGGTTTAGAAACCGTTGATTTACGGTCATTGTTGATAAAATAAATAATGAACACGAAAAAACGAGAAATTCAGGGATCAATTATTCCACGATCAAATTATATTTAAAAAAAGCAAAAGCGACTACATCAATTTCCTATACGTAATTACTCTAAATGTTCAAATATTTATCCTTCCGTTCTCTGGGCATTAAATGTATGAAGAGAGCTCAGCATTTCCAAATATAATTTCGATTTGTTTAAATAGAGCACCCTGTATATCTCTGTACTTTTGAAAAGTACTTTTAATGAGATTTCTTCTGATAATTCATTTTCTTTCCCTAAATACAATCGCTTTCCAGATGTAATTGTCTCTAATTTTATTTTTCGTTTTTTTGTTTATATCCAGCTTCATCAGCGGCTGAATTTTAATTATTTAAACCTGGTCCGTAGTTGTTCTCGAATAGTTACAAGTGTTTAAATTTGTAGTATAATGGCGTTTCTTTGTCATCCCTTAAAATAAAGCATCTTAAAACGCTTGAATTACCTTTTTATCCTGAAATACGCATATCTGAAATTTAAATAAAGCAACGAAACAAAGAGAAGTTCAATAATAAACGAACGAAGTTAAATTACAAATAGGGGATGAGATTTATTTATACGATCGTACATCAAAAATAGGGTTATAAAAAAGTTAATGAAACGTTGGTTAGAACCGTTTTGAATCATAGAGGAAAAAGACCCAGTAACTTTTAAAATCAAGGAATTGTATAAAAATAAAGTACAAGTGCACGCTAATAGGTGAATGTTGTGCAAAAAATTTTCGCCCTTCCAATAGCAGCTGTAACCCTCTTCATCTGTTTTCTGCTGCATTTCAATTTCCTTCCGGGGACGAATCCGACGGACTCGTTTTACTATCGGAATGGAATTGTAATGAACGAGTTCGCAAAAGTATCGAAACTTTCTATCACTAACGTCTACTGTCCTTAGGACACTAATTTTTTAGTAGAACAAAAACAAAAATTGATAAAATATTGATGAAAATATAAGAGCTTATTTATTGCAGTTTGAGAACAAAAATATGCTGCAGGCCTCACTGGGTTAAAGCTTCTTCCCTTAATTTAACATAAAAGTGAGAACCATAAATGTCCGCTTTTGGGAGCTTTCCCTGTTAAGGGTTTATAAAACCGTAAATAAAAATTTAGATATCGGACTACGAGGATGGGCTGAAAAGTCCGTGGAATGACGGATAGATGGCGCTAATTCGGTCAATTTGTAAAGTTCACTCCTTCATACCGTCAACTGTCAAATTTCAGATCGCTGCGTCATTAGTTTGATTGTGACAGAGATTCAATTAAGAGCGTGTCCGAGTTTTGTACGAGATGGATGCTGTTGAAATTCGTGCTGTCATTAAATATTTCTTTTTAAAAGGCTTATCAGCAACCAATATTCATAATGAAATGAAGGATGGTTTGAGGGACTAGGCTCCTTCATTTTCAACTGTTGATAAATGGGTTTGTGAGTTTAAATGTAGTCGTACAGATGTTAAAGATACACCCCGTAGTGGGCGACCAAAATCTGCCACTACAGCAGAAATTATCAAAAAAGTGCATACTTTGGTGTTACAAGACCGTCGGTTGAAACGTCTGAGATAGCGGAGGCTGTAAATATCTCCAAAGAACGCGTAACGTACATTTTGAGTGAAGAGTTGGGCATGAAGAAGCTGTCCGCGAGGTGGGTGCCGCGACTGCTCAGTGTTGGTCAAAAATTGGTGCAAATGCAAATTTCTCGAGAATGTTTGGATCGTTTGCGAAACAACAAAGTGGATTTTATGCGCCGATTTGTTACCACAGATGAAACTTGGGTCCATCATTATACGCCGGAAACAAAACAACAATCTAAACATTGGCGGCACCGGGGATCTCCGCCCCCAAAGAAGGCAAAGGCTGTTCCATCTGTAGAGAAAATGATGGCTTCCATTTTTGGGATTCCAAAGGTATTTTTCTGAGTGATTACCTTCCAAAAGGCCAAACCATCACAGGCGAATACTACGCGAGTCTTTTAGCCCAATTAAAGAATAACATTAATGAAAGATGTCCCAGTTTAGCCAAGAAGAAAAACATTTTCCACCAGAACAATGCAAGGCCCCACACCAGCGTTATTGCTATGGAAAAAATAAACGAATTAGGCTTCGATTTGCTGCCACACCCACCTTATTCACAGTCGGACTACCACCTGTTTCCACGCCTGACAAAATACCTAGCAGGCAAGAAATTTGCAACAGACGACGATGTTAAAGTTGCTGTAGATACCTATTTTTGCAGAACTTGACAGTTCTGAATTTTCTCAAGGCATACAGGCTTTAGATCATAGTTGATCCAAATGTATCGAGGTAGAAGAGACTATGTAGAAAAATACATGTATTTACAAACCGCCCAGTTTTTTTTATCTTCATTCCACGGATTTTTCAGCCCATCCTCGTACATCTGCGATATGCATTTTGGCTTTGCCTATTTTTCGACTGGTAGGCTCGTACTTTCGCCTGAATCGCTCTGTATGGAAAGCAGCACAGAGACTGGATAACAAATATTTAATCGCAATTGTATCAGAATTTATACCAACCTTTTGTTTTGTATAAATGGTAATTAACATGTTTTTGCTTTTCGCCTTAATATTATTATTATAGAGTAAAGTGTCCTAAACCGGACTCCTGAACTCTAGCAGGACCAAGTGTAAATAGTAGTTTAGGCTTCTACCACTCTGTAGCGGAGCGCACAAGTCGCCCGCTTCACTTGTTGCTTATCGGTCCGTCATTACGTGTTTCGACAGTGGAAAGTTTATATATTGTGCTAAATTTTTCGTTATTTCTCCTAGATATTGGCAGGTAAGCCTTTCGACCTATATATATTCTTAACCGTTTGACGGCCACTGGTTACATAGTGTAACTATGTTTGAAACAATTTATTTTTCATTGGACTAGCGGTTTCACAGCCCAACCGACGGCAACAAGACCAGAGCCAGTAGATATAGAGAGTACCGCCATTCTTTGATCCGTGAAAATGCCGCTATCGCCGCCATTTTTGTTCCCACCAGCAATGACTGATTCAGGTATGTCTAAAATTTTACTTGAAATTGGCAAGACTGTAAGTCTATGTCAAATTCGAGGTTAGCAGGTTATGTTTTGCTCCAGTTTGTGTCAAAACTGACGCAAAAACTAACCTGCTAACCTCGAATTTGAAATAGACTTACAGTCTTGCCAATTTTAAGTAAAGTTTTGCATTGCCAACAAACGTCACGTTGACGGAATTGTGTTACAAACCTCAAAGTGAAGCATATGTCAGAGGAATAAACATGGCGGACGTGGCGGTACTCTCTATATCTACTGGCTCTGAACAAGACTAGAGTTACTAGATTGAGAGAGTAACGCGAAAGTCGACCATTGTTGGTCCACAAATTGGCGGGACATTTGAATGTGCATAACCACACATAGTGTCTTGTCAAAAACATAAATTAGTTCTGTTTATAAACGCCAACTATTTACGCCTTTTTTGTTCATTTTTTTCACCTTGTGGTAACTGGAACAGTCGAAAACCAGATTCGCTGCGATTTTTACAAAAAGGCACTCAACACCCTGGCATTTTACGAAGACCGAAGGTTAAAATATTGACATAACTGAAAAGTGAAGTGACAAGTGTCCGACGTCAAATGTCAAATTTTAGCCAATCACTTGACGGCGCAAAATCAGGAAGTTGAGAAATCACGTCTTTGGAATGGCTAAAGTTACAAACCTCCATTTATGAGCCAAATACATTGGCGATACCAATCGCGTTACTCTCTCAATCTAGTAACTCTAAACAAGACTAGAGTTCCTATATATACTAAGAGTTGAGCCATTGGATCCACAAATCAAGGACCATGTGATGTAGCACAGATATCTTTCATTTATTTTAGTTGAAAGAAATATGCATAAAGTTTAAAATCGGCAAAAATCAGATACTCCATGGTTTGTGGATCCAAAACAAGTAACCCTACATGTCCCAACTCTTTTATATACAGGGACTCTAAACAAGACTAGCGCATGGCGCCCCCTAACACTTTCCAAACGGTACTTTGCCTTGCATTATGGTTTGTGCTCATACTTATGACAGTTTGTGAAGTAAATGGTGGTGTGTGTTTTATGTATTTACGAACGTTGTTATCAACAATTGAATTTTGAATATGGCAAGTAGGTAATTGTTTTATAATACCGTATAAACATTAGCGCAGTTGGTGTAGTAATTATTTTAAGTTTGTTTGTTATTTTTATTAGTTTGTTATTGCATAATTACTGATGGTTGTGCTGTGTGACCGGCGAGCCTCAAAATGTTTTTTCTTCATCTTAGAAAAAAATATTTGGACGTTTGAGGAATTAGAGCAGATGGCCCAAGATGATTTTGATGAGTTAGTCGAGACTGTGGAAATACCAGATGGGTTGGAGAGTGAAACATCCGATGAAGAAGTCGACGAATTCGACGAAATTCCAGAGTTTTCGCTCTTTGAAGACGAATTGGAGGTGGATGAACATGAACCTGAAGCAACTGATCAAATCGGTGATGAATTTGAGAGTGAAGACGATCTACCTCTAGCTAGGTCCGTCACAAAGGATTCCAAAGTCGTCACAAAGGATTCCAAAGCCGTCAAAAAGATGTATTCCAAAGTTTTTGATTGGCAAAAAGTACCAATTAAAAATTGGCCAACCGAAGAGCCGTATAAGGGAACACATGGAGGTCCTATGGTGCAGACTTGTGAATCCCCACTTGACTTTTTATGTTTATTTCCTGAAGATCTATTTGAACATATTACTTTTCAAACCAACCTGTATGCCACCCAGAAAGGAAAACCATTTACTCCAACTACAGTTGATGAAATTAAAACATTCATTGGTGTGAATATTTTCATGGGAATAAGGAAGATGCCTTCTTACCGGGATTATTGGTCATCAGCAGTTGAGTTGAGGGATAACTATATGTCATCAACTATGCAAAGAACAAGATTTGACTGGCTGCTTTCCCATATACATTTGAATGATAACGCAGTACAACCTAAATCAAAAGACGCCGATTATGACAAGCTCTATAAGGTAAGACCATTATTGACTACATTATCTAAGACATACCTGGAAAGTTACACTCGATATGAACATCAGGCAGTCGATGATTCGATTCAAGGGCCGATCTAGCTTGAAACAGTATTTGCCCATGAAACCGATTAAGACGAGTTATAAAGTTTGGATTAGGGCAAACTGCACAGGATATGTTTCAGAATTTCAAGTCTATACCGGAAAAATCGGTAAGACTGTTGAAGTTGACTTGGGAAAAAGAGTAGTTTTAGATCTTTGTAAAAATAGAGAGGGTAACTTTCACAAAGTTACCATTGATAACTATTTTACTTCGTTTCCATTCGCTAAGGAACTGTTGGACAAAAAGATATATTGCTGTGCTACCATCGATCGTAATAGGCAATTCATGGCAAAGGATTTAGTCGATGACAAAATGTTAGAACGAGGTGACCACGATGCAAGAGCTACTGAAGAAAGTATCAGTGTTATCAAATGGATAGATAGTAAACCTATTTCATTTGCCAGTAACTACCTAAATCCATCCAACTTAACAAGCGTCAAGCGAAAAATGAAAGATGGTACACGAGTAGATTTTGGCTGTCCAGTCGTTGTCAAGGAATATAATGCTTTCATGGGATCTGTTGATAAGTCCGATATGCTCAAACATTGTTACGAGATAAATAGAAAATCTAAGAAGTGGTGGCATAGAATTATGTGGCATTTCATTGACCTATCGATAGTAAATGCATACATCATGTTTACGGAAATGGCTGCTAGCACATCTTTTAGCTTAAAAACATTTCGTCGACTAATTTCACTGGCACTTATTGGGGTAGATAATAATTATAATCTACGTAAAGGAAGAAGATCAAACAGCCCTCAGATTAACCATTTCAGAGGTATATACCAGCTAAGGTAAAATATGAAAAAGCAGCTCATTTACCCATATGCAGTACTTCTAAACGGTGTGGACATTGTAGCACCACAAAAGAACCACATCGAACCAAATGGTCCTGTACAGTCTGTGATGTGCGATTATGTTTAAACGAACAAAGGAACTGTTTTTTAAACTTTCATAGTAAAAAATAAAAATGTTTGCTGTATAATGTAGGTTATACAAAATATTTTGTTATGGCTCACTGGTTTCACCAGGAAACCACCACTTGTTTCCTTACTGATAAATAAAAAAAAATTATGTAATTACCTTTATTTAACACCTGTTTAACCCAAAAAAACAAAAAAAAGTAAATAGCGAATCTTTTTTTTAAAATCTGCCTTCAAAGGGTTAAATGGTAAGCCTTAAGGTCAATGTTTATCATTAAACCGTTTCATTTACATGTTTGGTTAAAACATTTTTAGGTTGGCTATAGTCGCGCAAACCGGCCCCTTATTTTTTCATGTTTTAGGTCTGCCTGTGTTTGTACACACTCTTATTCGCTTGGAATTCTGTTTCAGATTCCAAGAGGATAATGGCTGGCGAAGGTTGATCAAAGAAAGTGGAGTCCGTCTGAAATTACTAAATCTATTGACGCAGTTCGGAAAAAGATGGGTTGGAAGAAGGCAAGTAAACAGTTTAGTGTTCCGAAAACAACACTTATGAGGCTGTCCAATATGAAGTGCGGTAAGCCTGAGGAAGCAGCAAAAACAAAAAGAGGCAAACCTCCAGTTTTGAGTAAAGATCTTGAAGAAGAGCTGGTTCACTATTGTCTTGCTATGGAAGCTTCTTTTTTTGGGCTTATTCGTAATGACTTGCAAAGAATGGCCGTACAATTGGCAGAGTGAAATAACATTGAACATCCTGTCAAAGGCAATATTGCTGGGAAAAAGTGGGTTAGTCTTTTTCTTAAACGCCACAAAACCACACTGTCAGGAAGGAAGCCTACTGGAACATCCTACAGCAGGGCTCTTGGATTCAGCAAAGAAAACAGAGAAATTCTATAACCTTCTGGAAGATGTTTATGAGAAAGGTAAATTCACTCCTGGCAGAATTTACAACGTTGACAAGAGCGGCATTACTGTGGTACAATCTAAAGTAGCAAAAGTAATTGGCTTTAAGGGTAAAAAACCGATAGCTGCCTTGACATCAGGAGAACGTGGGGCCCTTATAACGATTGTTGCTTGTATGAATGCTAGTGACTCATTCGTGCCCCCCTTAGTAATTTTTCTGAGGTAAACTATGAGTGAACAGTTGAAAAAAGGAGCTCCACCAAGAACAATCTTTGCAGCGCACCCTTCGGGGTGGATCCAAATCAACTCTTTCACTCAGTGGTTTCGATACTTCATTGAGTTTGCCAATCCTACAAAGGAAAAACCTCTGCTGTTGCTCTTGGATGGCCACTTTAGCCACACACAGAATATTGATCTGACTTGGCAAAAGCAAATCATGTTACCATTGTGTTGCTGCCACCTCACTCCTCACACAAATTACAACCTCTAGATAAAACTTTCATGGGTCCTCTCAAAGTTTACTACAGCGAGGAAATGAGACAGTGTTTAAGGCACAACGAACGTGCTGTCAGTGCTTTTGGCAAAGCCTGTATTAGATGCCAAACAGCTCAAATAGCAATCAATGGATTTAAAGTAACAGGCATATACCCCTTGAACAAGAAGCTGTTCTCAGATGCCGAATACATTGAAGAGGCAAACAAAAAACGAGATTCCTCTTTCTATGAATCTGTGTTAAAGAAAAAAACAGCAGATCAGAGCTTTCCAGAGAACAGAGAAGAATGTGACGTGGATGAACCACAAGTTATTGTCGAGTTTGACCCAAATCGACCATCAACATCTTCGGCACGTCAAGGCGTTCCTCTGTCATCAGCTACACGCCTCAGGATTCCACATCTTCTAAGACAAGCCCATTTGACATCACTCCCATTCCAAAAATCAAAAAGAGGACCCTCGAATAAGGGACGAAAGGCCTGCAGTTCTACGGTCATCACATCTACGCCTTATAAATCCCAATTGGTAAAAGCTAAAAAGCCAAGGAAGCTGAACAGCAAGTACGCAATCGTGCTCAAGGACGCAAAAGCAATCGCGACCGAGGAAGTTGTTCAACTGTAGAGCCTTCAAGGAAAGGGAAAGAACTCGTGAAAAAGCGTCTAAATTTTAAGAAAAATGTGAAAGAATCAAGCACCGAAGATGAAAACGGCGTGTCCTCTGGAACATCTGAATTGGAGCGTCTCCCAGGAGTTTCCCCATCTAAAAATGATGATGCTTGGTGTATTTTTTGTGACAGCAAATTTTCGGACGATTCTAAAGGGGAACTTTGGGTCATGTGCGTTATGTGCTCGCTGTGGACCCATGTGGATTGTGCTGGGGCTGAAATGGACGTGTACATCTGCAGTGTTGGGTAGTAACTAAGTAAAAGTAACTCGTTACTGGTAACTAGTTACTTCTCAGTAACTTAATAGTAACTTAATTACTTTTGTGTTTTCAGTAATTGTAACTATAACACGTTACAATTATTTAGTAACTTAAGTAACTGAATATGACAAGTTACATTTTCATGCTACAAATAAAAAATATTTTCAAATGTTCGGTTTTTAATGCGTACTATTTAAGATTATTATACCTGAAGCTGAAGAATTTGTGGAAATTTCGAATGCTTTAGTATGCAAATGCTAATACCGACCACAGGAATACCTTCTTGTACTTAGTCGATAATAAATAATATTTGACGGATCCTATTTGGGTGGCGACAGCTTTTTCCAGTAATCTGTAATCCTTTAACAACTAGAAGCTCTCTGAGCAGGTATGTGGATTACTGGGAAGTACATTCCTAACGCCTGTGCGCAGGTTGGGGGTGTCTAATTCAGACGAAAATACATTCACCGTCTCTATATTTCAATAATAACCAAACAATATTTTAACAAATAATTGAAATAAGTAACCCAATACTGCTATAGGATACTGCAGTTTAAATTTAAACTAGATGAATTAATAACAGATTCATTCATTTTCAAGTTAGGTCTATAATGTATAATGGTTATTTATATTTTACAGTACAGTAAACATTGCACTTCCATACTTTAACCAAAATGATTTAAAAAGAAATTTTTGTCAACTACACGAAAAAATTGCATGTTCAACACATTGGAAAAGTGATTCTTCAGGAATGCATTAACAAAAATATTGACTGTTGTTTCCAATTTTTATTTTAGATTCACAGAAATTCGCAACAATTCTGACTACACTCTGGCGGCGGTTACTCATCCTTGGTTTACATTTGAGTGGATATGTGATGCAGAAAAGACACAAAACGCTGTTATATTATTAGAAAATGAAGTAAAAAATCGGGCTTCTACTTCATCAGTTTGTCCACTTTCCAGTCCACAAAATAATGATAGAGACAAAGGAGAACACATTTTTTTTCTTCAAAACAGTAAAGCGGTCCAAAAATATGGACGAAACTGAAACATATATGAAGTGCGATTCATCTAATTTAACAACTTTAGATAAATTTCCAACGATTAGGAAAATATTTATTAAATATAATACTGCCCTCCCTTCTAGTGCTCTAGTAGAAATGCAGTTATTATTAAAAACCAATAAATTTTATACATAAGCAATCAGACAAAAATGTAGAACTAGGAATCTAATTTACTAGAAACAAAGATTAAACCCTATAGAATATTTGCTAATAAACAATTGTTTATAAATATGTGTTTCTGTTGATATTAAGTTGATAGTAATTGCATGTAGATTAGTAGCCTCTCATAAAAAAAGGTAACTTAAAAAATAACGAGTTACTTTATGGTAACTTAGTAACTTATTCAAGTTACTTTTACAATTCTGTAACTTAGTAACTTACTCAGTTACTTTTTTGCCGAGTAACTGATTAACTTACTTAGTTATTTTTTCAGAGTAACTTACCCAACACTGTACATCTGCAATTTTTGTCGCTAAATGATTTATCTGTTATACATTTTCTGTATCTTTTTTTTAAACTAAAACCTGTAATTGTTCTAGTATACTTATACTGTGAAACTAGATTATGTTTTCTCTGATTTAAAACCTTTTTCTAATTTCGTTTAGTGTTATTTTGAATATGTCCGATTTCGGTAACTATTTTTCAAATCACCAAAGTATTTAAGGTTTTTGAAAATATTTTTTTTATACTGATTTTTAATTATATTTTCTAAAAGTTAAATGTAAATGGTGCATAACATAATAAAGTAAATATTACGTGCTTCTAAAACATAATTTTTTTCTTTTTTTAATCGAAAACAAAATGGGAGTCAGGTTTTGGGCACTTTCCTCTAATAATTGCAGCACCATTTCTTATTAATAATTATTTCATGTATACCAATGCTTATGTAAATACCCACCTTACACTTATATAGATTATCCGATTTTGAGAGCTTCTTTTTCAGTACTATATAAACGATTGATCTAGTTTCACCAACCAGTCTAGTGATTTCCACAGAAAGAGAATCAATCAACTTCAGCTGCCAATGACAAATGAAATAATAAATGAAGAACTTAGAAATACACAACCACTGCAAGAACAGAGTCTTGCAGGTGTAGATTTTAAGGCTTTATGGCCTATAAAAATTGGCTATTGGCATGCTAATAGGATAACCCAATTCCAAAATAACATCTGAAAGTTTCCTGGATGAAGAAATGCTGTCAAACAAATTATCCGATGCATTCACAATGAAGTCAAAAGAAAACGAATATTCATTCTGTACAGAATAAACGGAAACAAATGTAGCAATATTTCAAATTTTACATATGTTTTAAACATACTGTGCTACAGTGCAAAGACAGGTTTGCAAAGACAATCTACAACCTTTAAGCACTTGAAAGCTTTAGTTCTGAATTTACTTTGAACTTTAACGATTCATTGATGACGACGCAACAATTTTACAATGGGAATGCAGAGTGCAATAACTCTGAAAGAAGAATGATAAAGCCCCTCGAAGGAATGGTTGTGCCATTCCAACTCATAATTGCAACGTGAAATGCAACGTTGTTAAGACTTTACGAAATTAAGACTTGTCATTGTAAGAAGAATTTGCTGACATTTTTTAAAAACTCCCATATGTTAACTTTTAATACCGATATGGAGCTCTAGTCAACAGATTTCTCAATAGAAGTGTTACAAAGCTAATTAGCATCGTCAAAAAGTTGAGATGCTTATAAAGCAGATCCATCGATGACACGATCGTAGTGGTTTACTTCATTCATGTTTGACAGGATTTTCTGATTTGTTGTTGATTTCATTTTAATTCTTCTTAATGGTGTGGAACAGAAGATTATTATAGAAATGTTTCGTGCTCGATTTCTGAGGACACCCCTGATTTGTTCCTATTTATTTTTCTTTAATATACTTTGTTCCTGTTCCTAGAAAAAAACAACAGTTTTAGTATACGTAAAGTAGAAAGTCTGTTAATATAAAATTTTAAAAATATTACATGCACACACACTACACAATCAAGTTGGAAAAGTTGTTAATATTATAAAATGGATTAAAATTTTACAAACTTCATATTGTAATATTTTAAGGAGCATATAAACTTGCTATTATTTAAAAAAGCAACAATTAAATGTTGCTTGCAATATATGCGTGAATACATGTGTAACCATCAGTTTAGTATATTAAGTATTATAGTAGGGGAAAGTGGGGTACATTCGGCACTGGGGTACATTCGTCTTTTGATTGGAAAGTGAGTATTTTTTAAATATTCCATTTGGGTGGAAGATTTAAAAAATACTCAAGAAATTTCTTTAAGCAAACGGCCTTGTTGTTTTGGTAACGTATCGATTATGCAAACTGTGTATTTACGTGTTGCTAATGAATTTAATGTTCACGCTCTAAACAATTTTTTAACAAATTTACACATAATTGGAGTGGACATAAATGTATTTCAATTTTGGCATAAGTCACAATAATGCTATTAAAAACAAATACCCGTACAGTATAACCTCAAATAAGGCAGGTTTTGTGTGGATATCTTGGATAGTAATAATTATAGGCATGGGGTACATTCAGCCAGGAATAGTGGGGCAGATTCTAGTCTCTATTTTATCATAGCTCTAAGTACACTGCTCAAAAAAATTAGGGGAACACTTTTTTGAACGCGTATAAGTTTTCCAGCAAATAAGGGAAGCAGGATATTTTCTTGTTATATTATTCTCTAGACTTGTATTGACAAAGTGCAAAAAGAATTACGGTGATTCGTTTGCTCGTTTTCTTTGTAGACGCCAAAATGTATAGAAAGTCTCGAAACAAAGTGGTTTTTGACCACAAAGCAAACATCCGAAGCTCATCAAATTAGTCATTGGACACAGGAAACGTCAGTTTTAACTTTTTCACTATTTCTGAGTTCAAAAAGCGTTATTTAAGTGACATCAAAGTCGCGAGGGCTGTTGCTTTGCTTGAAGATGGTCGATTTATATGCGGCATGTAGCAAACAATCTCCAATCACCTCTATCTGTTATCTGCAGAGGATGGCATGGGTACCGAGAAGCGGGTAGATATTCCAGGAGAACTGGACAAGGCCGTAAAAGAAAAACTACCTCTCGGGACGACCTGTATATTGTGAATTTTTGTCTTTGCCGACGAACTGCTACTGCTCGTGAGTTACAAAATCTACTCCGAAGTGCCACTGGTGTAACAATTTCCAATCAGACTGTTAGAAGACGACTCAAAGAAGTCAATCTGACTTCTCGCAAGCTTGTGCGAGCTCCTTGCTTGACCAGGAATCACAAAGTTATCCGTCTAAACTTTGCTCGTGAACATGTGCAATGGCAACTTCCACAATGGAGGTCTGTGCTTTTACTGACAAGTGGCGGTTTTGTCTAACTCGTTGCGATGGTCATATACGAGTGTACAGACGTCCTGGAGAGCGATACACTGCGGCGTGTATACAGGAAGTGGACCGATTCATAGCTGGATCGGTCATGGTTTAGGGTGGCATCAGTATAGACGGTCACACCCACTTGGTTGTCGTTCCCCAACGTCTCACTGCACAAATTTATGTTGAGACGATTCCTCAAGAGCATTTTGTGCAATTTGCGAACAATTTCGGCGATGGCTTCATGCTACAACAGGATAATTGTAGATTACATACCGCAAATTTAACAACAAATTTTCTCCAGGAACAAGAAATCCAGGTGATGGGGTGATCAGCCATGAGTCCGGACTTAAATTCCATCGAACACGTTTGAGATTTATTTGACAGGCGTATTAGGAAGCGTCCTGCTGCACCTCAGACTCTTCAGGGGTTGGACGAGGTCCTTGTGGAAGAATTGTGAAATTTACCACAAGACATGTTAAGACGTCTTATTCGCAACATGCCTCGATGATGTAACGTTGTCGTTGATGATAATGGAGGGCACACGTGCTGCTAAATTTGGTATTCGAGCGCTAACAGAGTTTCTATTACATTTTAAGTGATGAATCACATTTCGATTTTGGTAATCTTCTCAATGGTTTGGTGTTACTCAAGAAAACCGTTAATTTACAGCATATTTATTGTTTGTATCTTGTTAAGTAATGGTGACAGAACAATATGCGAACGTTGATACTTGCGTCTGTATTTAATTTGAAAATTTCTGCACAGCTGAAAAAGTGTTCCCCTAATTTTTTTGAGCAGTGTATATTGAAGTATGTAATTTAGCTGAAAACTATTTTTCAATCAATTAAAGTGAATGTCTTCCAGGGATTACCCAAATTTTTTTTTTTAAACTAAATTACGTACTAATTTATATTTGCATTCACTAGAAAAACCAACAAGGTCAACATTGACGAAAGATCGGTAAAATTGGCTATAATCGAATGTCGCGAAGAGATTAAAAGTAAAAGAAGCATCAAGGCAGTATGACATCAAAAGGACTACGCCTGCAGTCTTGAAACTGTTAGGGAAGAAGTTGCTAGAAGAAATCCTCAGAGATGATTCGGGATATGAAAGCGAAGACGAGGTCCCCAAATACAATAGCAAATATACTGCCAAGCAAGTCTTTACAGGAGACCAAGAAGTTGAACTAAGAGACTACATAAAAAAATCATCAAACCTACACTATGAATTTGAAAAATTAATTCCCAATTCTAATATTCCTGCAAATTGGGAAAGAAATAAGATAGCAGGTTTGTATTTTGTAATTAATCTTTTTGTCGAACAAAAATAGTTTGTTTTTTTATTTGCAGGGCTGAACTGGCCCTTTGGCTTCCTGAAGAGGAATCAAGATCTGTCATTGCGAAAACCGGAGAGTACATCCGTTCAATGGCATTTAATAGACCTGTGGTGGATGGATTTTTTATAAAATATGTTTCGGTTTTGGGAAAGCACACATTTCGTGCCGTGGAATCACAACTATTGCAAGGCCCGTGAAAGTTGTCACTACAAAAGGGGCATCATTAACGGTTTTTTGGTGTAATGGTACCTCCCATATTCGTCTTTCCCAGAATTCGTAATCCCTCTGAATATTTATCAGAAGGGTCGTGTATAGGATCTACTACACTAGAGAATAAGTCTGGTTGGATGACCGCAGAATTATTTCCAGAAGTTTTAAAAAGTCACTGTTCTGCGGACAACAAAATTTTGCTGCTGATAGATAATCATGAATCCCATATATCGGTGGAAGCAATAAGGTATTGTACATCCAATGGGATTGTTTTGCTCCTCTCATTTCCACTTCACACCACCCACAGGCTTCAGCCTTTAGAGAGTTTATGCACCATTTAAAGCTTACCATGCCACAGAATGTAACGATTGGATGTTAGCACACCTAGGTTAAGCCATAACTATACGAAAGATTGGACATTTGGCAAATAAAGCGTACGAAAATGCATTTTCCACCAGAAATATTACTCACGCTTTTGAGAAAACTGGCCAAGCAATGGGCTAATATTTTCTGATGAGGATTTTGTGGGCAGTAGTGTCATAGATAGACCTTTGATCCCAGATGACCCTCCTCAAGAACCTCCGCCTGATAATGAAGATCCAGAAAATCTATCAGCCATTCCTGAATGCAACGGCTCATATGAGAATCTATCAACTGATGCTGCTTATGATGAGAATCTAAATGCACGAGAGGGTACTCCCCTCAGGATATTTTATACTCCTCAGAGCAACCTTCAACTTCTCGTCTCAGTTTACAGAAGCTGACTCCTTTTCCAAAAGGGTCATTCCAGCCCAAGTGGTCCAGGTGGGTGTGCTCACCATCTCAGATTTTACTGATTTTTTTTTATGGAATGAGTATACTAAAAAATGATCCATGTCAAATATTAGCTTCCTAGCTTTATTGGGGGGGCCTGTAGCCACCCCTAAAAATGGGCGTTTGTGGCCAAATAGGTGTTTCTTCAATAATTTTTATTTCAGGTTCTGGTTGACATAGAAACATGTTTCTTACATCAAATTAAAGGTAATTTCATTCTCCAACTGGTGGTTTTGAGTATATAGCTGTACATAGTACCATTTTAGTGCAAAAAAATCACAAAGTTTAGTGAAAATACTACATATTCAATAATTTATTGTGAAGGGGGGGGACAACTTCATAAATTAATTTTAAATGATTAATGTTCAGAATTGACCATAAAATCAATTCCAAGTTGTTAGAAAAAATGAAAATGTCCCCCACAGTCTGTATAGCTCTTTGAATTTCACCATTTCCATGTTTTCGGCCATGTTTGATGGGGTATATCTCCTGGGGGGGGTCAACATACAAAAAAGTTGATGACACAATTTTAAAGGTAATGTCAAGATCTTTCCACACAGAAAAAATCAGAATATGAAAGTTGCTCAATCAAAAGTTATGTACATATCAGTAAGTGTATTCCTTTAGATGGAACGTTGTAGTACAAAGGGTGATATATATTAGTAAGAGCAGACTTCAAGTTTCACAGGATAAAAAAATATAAATATGTTAAAGTGCAACAAAACTTTGCTGCAATTTAAACATATATTAAAATCTTTCTGTTCAAAGTAAATTAACAGTGGGTGATTTTTGAGGCTTTCACGGCCATTGTCATTAAGTAACAAACGACTTCCGGGATTGGACCGTGTCATGATTGAGATCTCAATCATGACACGGTCCAATCCCGGAAGTCGTTTGTTACTTAATGAACAGTGGGTTTGGAAAAATAAAAGAAACAGATTAACAACTTTAAGAGTACGATTTTGAAATATATTCTTGGTCTATAACACTGAAAATGTACTTGAAAACATATATATAGTGAAAAATGTACTTGAAAATTATATATATAGTGATAAACATTTGACATAGGATAATGTTTTAAGTGGAATATTATATAAACAGAACAATTATTTCTTATAATTTGGGAATTTAAAGGCCCCTCGCTGGCTTGTTATAGGCACTGGATGTTCAAGTTTTTGTTGTACTTGGTCCCACTTGTAAGCAATTTCATCAGATTTGCTGGGCCAGCGATAATAATCAGTTCCTGATTTTTCCATAGCATTAATTAACAATGGATACTCGTTATTCTCCAGTATATTTGTTACTTGTTAATTGTATGAAGATTTTTTTTTAATGTTTAATAATAATCTTAGACCATTCTAATAGTTAAGCTAAGATAATTTAAAAAATAATCTTACTGTAAAGACTGTATATTGTAAACAATGTACAATGCACATAACTTTTGAATGAGCAACTTTCATATTCTGATTTTTTCTGTGTGGAAAGATCTTGACATTACCTTTAAAATTGTGTCATCAACTTTTTTGTATGTTGACCCCCCAGGAGATATACCCCAACAAATATGGCCGAAAACATGGAAATGGTGAAATTCAAAGAGCTGTACAGACTGTGGGGGACATTTTCATATTTTCTAACAACTTGGAATTGATTTTATGGTCAATTCTGAACATTAATCACTTAAAATCAATTTATGAAGTTGTCCCCCCCCTTCACAATAAATTATTGAATATGTAGTATTTTCACTAAACTTTGTGATTTTTTTGCACTAAAATGGTACTATGTACAGCTATATACTCAAAACCAGCAGTTGGAGAATGAAATTACCTTTAATTTGATGTAAGAAACATGTTTCTATGTCAGCCAGAACCTGAAATAAAAATTATTGAAGAAACACCTATTTGGCCACAAACGCCCATTTTTAGGGGTGGCTACAGGCCCCCCCAATAAAGCTAGGAAGCTAATATCTGACATGGATCATTTTTTTAGTATACTCATTCCATAAAAAAAATCAGCAAAATCTGAAATGATGAACTACACTTTTAAAAAAAATTGGACCACTTGAGCTGGAATGACCCAAAAGCTTCCATCACTAAACCAAGGAGTGGTAAAAGAAAGTCAAAATTTACACAGACTCGCCTGAATTGATAATTAGGGAAAATATAGAATTGGCAAAAAAGAGAATCCAAGGAATTGAAAAGAAACGGACTCTCAAAAAAAATATTTTATTCGACAAAAAGGTAGAAAAGCAGCAAATTAAAAAAGATGAAGACTCAAGCGATTCTGATATATCATTAGATGATGTTAAATGTTAAATCCAACAGCAGTAATGAATTGGAAGAACTAGAAACGGTTCCGAATGGGGAGATTGAAGTTGGCGACTACGACTGATTCTCTATGCAGGTCGCACTGAACAAATAAATTACCGTACGTACACCATAACGTTTATGAGAAGAAGAGGATTCGGTCAGACATTCTTTTTTCAATCAGTGAAAGATATAAGCGACACTAATATCTCAAAAATTATAGCCAAACTTCACCCCCCGCATCAAACTGGTAGGACTACAGCAAGACCAAGAACTTCTGCCATGTATACATTCAGTTATAACTTCCATTCTATTACTGTTACGTGAGTACCTACTTCAGCTAAAAAATAACATCAAATTATAGTGCTTTTATTTTATTTATTTCATACTGATGTCAAAAATTACATTTGTCGGACTATTTATGGTACAAAAAATGGAACATTAAAGTCCTAGTACTTTAAAGTAAAATATTAAAGTTCAAGTACTTTAAAATTATACGTCAATTGTTGACATGAAATTTGAAATGATTTGCAACTTTTTATTTAAAATTCATTAAACTTGCAGTATGAAATAAACCGTTGTATTCACCACGAACGATGAGTGTTTTTAAAGGTCCTCGCAAGTAATTCCGTCCTCGGCTGACACCTCGGCCGTAATAGTTTATTACATACCGAGGTGGAAAGTGTTTCATTCCTGTCAAGAGATTAAGTAGTTAACCAAGGCGCGTAGCGTCGAGGTGAACTTTATCTTGAGACAGGGATGAAACTTTCCACCGTGGTATGTATACTATTTTATTTGCAATCATCTAATTTTAAAAATAACTACAATTGAATTCTGAATAATAGATATCTTGATGTAGCTAATATTGTTGTTACCATGAAAACAACCCACTCAATCTTCCTTCATTTTCCGACCGAAGACTGCGAGGTGATCTAATAGTTACGTACAAAATTCTTCGCAATCTGTTCTCAATTGACCTTTCTCATTTGTATATTTTGAACGTAGACGATCGACTACGCGGTCATGAGTTTAAATTACGAAAGGAAAATTTCAAAACCAGGACAAGACAACATTTCCTGCCTAACAGGATTTTCGACCCTTGGAACAACTTGCCAGCCGATGTAGTGTGTGCGCCATCAATTAATACTTTCAAAAACAAGTACGATAATCTATAATATATTATGTCAATTATTGATGCTTGTTTAAATTGTACTGTATTATTTTTTTTTAATTATTTTTTTATACCATTGCTGCCAATTGTAGTAATTTGTTTCTTTGGGCATTATAGGACGTTTGTCTTCAGCCCTTATCTGAATATAATAAATAATAAATAAATGTTTTGTTACCATGGAAACACCCCACTCTTCAGGTATGTAATATTTTTCGGGGTATGTAATAATTTCCTGGCTAGTTTCAAGTAATCATCTAGTTCCCAGCTGTTGTCATGTCATGAAATTGACACATTACAATGTGATTGCGAATAAAATTATATTATGATACGACAGGTTGTGACGCGCATGAATGGATCAACGAGATTCCCAGTGTCCCTACCTACTCAGCGGTCGGGAATGTACTTCCCGCACTTGAGGGGGAAGTGAGTGCGGGAAGTAGCGGGCTGAATGTTAACATTACTGACCTCATTTAAGTGTGGGAAGTCGTACATTTCCGCCCGCTACTTCCCGACCAGTGCGGGAAGTACATTCCCGACCGCTGTGTAGGTAGGGACATTGGGAATCTCGTTCATCCATTCATGCGCGTCACAACCTGTCGTATCACGCACTCAAGTGCGGGAAGTGCGTGCGGGAAGTACACTTCTGTGCAATAAAATTAAGCACACGTCTTATGACTACCTTTCACAATATTCTAGTTTGTATAATTCGGGTATATTTTAATTGCTTAGCAGCAGTTTCAATAAATGATAAAACACCATAACTTGAAAATAACACCTTTATTAAAAGACCAAAACTAAGGCCTTTCGAAAAAAATAACGCTATTAATAAATGCAACACAGCCGTGTGTGCTTAATTTTATTGCACAGAAGTGTACATTCCCGACCGCTGTGTAGGTAGGGACACTGGAAATCTCGTTCATCCATTCATGCGCGTCACAACCTATCGTATCATAATATAATAATTTTTTCAATTATTGTTTAGAATAAAGTGGTTGCGAATAAAATAGTATACATACCACGGTGAAAAGCTTCATTCCTGTCTCGCGATAAAGTTGACCTCGACGCTACGCGTCTCGGTTAACTACTTAATCTCTCGACAGCAATGAAACACTTTCCACCTCGGTATGTAATATACTATTCTCGTCCTTTAAAATGTCACTTTTCGTTCTAGATAAATAAACTACTATTATGTACTGACGAATGTATCCCACACCCAAGCCAAAAGTACTCCATCAATGGGCTACTTTCATCACTTTTTCACATTTTGGAAAAATTAAAATAATTATATGAAAGTAGTAATACAGTGAAACAAGCCCTTTCCTAATCTATGTATATGTGTATGGTAATTATCAATTTATTTCATATGACTAATTTCTTAATAAAAAAGGGCCCAAATGTTCCCCACTCTCCCCTAGACAACTGCCTTACAAATACGAGAAGGCAACAAAAACGCTGTATATGTCAATTCTCTTAAGTTATAACAGCAGTTCTTTGTTCAAGTAGCAAAAATTTATTATTTTACTTGAGTAGTATATTTTTTTAAATACTGTCTGAATTAAGATTTGTTTGTGGCCAGAATATTTGAAATAAATAATCATGAAATACAATGCTATTTTAACATAAACTATGTAAAATCATGTGGGGGATAATGTGAAAAGTAACGATGGTTATTCTTCGTTTTATTACTCAGTACGGAAGTTAACTGGTGCTTCGCTGTTTCATTTTCACTCATTTTTTTTATTAAAAATTGTTTACCATAAAAAATTACAATTTTCATTTGTAGTAGTTGTAGTGGAAATGGAAAATACATTATGTAAATGACAATACAGTCAAGGCCCTTCGATTATTTGACATACCACAAAAACACAATTCACACTAGAAGTTGTGCAGGTTTTTCTATATGGGTTTTAATTAATTGGTCAGAAATTTAATTATCCAGTATGCAAATGTAATCAGTAAAGTAATTTTTTGAGCAGCTTGATATCTTACGGTCATCAATTTAAATGTTGTAACATAAAAATGTGGGGTTGCAACGTAGAGATGTGTGTAAATCGGGAGTGCAACCTTGCCACACAAAGACTTTAATTCCAGTTAAAACAGTGTTATAAAGATAAAGATAATAGAACGAGAACTTGAAGTCAAGGTGCCAGTAGAAACGACATAGAAACGGCATAAAATCGGAAAGCAAGAAAATAATAAGTTAATAGTTACAAAATTAAAGGATTTTGAAAAGAAATTGGTCGTTTTGAAACATACACTTGGAGCTAAGCAAATTTACATAAGAGAATGTAGGCGAATATTGACCAGAGTTACATACCGATCAAACGTTTTTGAACGTATTGGTCAGTTTTAAATGAACATAGAGATCCTGTATATACAGTGAGCGCCAAAAAGCATTGGTCAGTTTCAATTTGTAATAACAATTTATTTGCTTAAATTACACAGTTAATCAGAACTATTTCTTAAAGACTAAGAATGGGAGATTCACTTATGAAAAATGCTGTCGGTTAAATGACCCCCCTCTTGTTGAATGCACTCTTTTAAACGGTGGCCGAAATCTCTCATCACACGTTGCTGCATATCCTGCAGTATAGCTTCAATATTTTCCCGAATAAACATTTTAAGCTTTTCCAGATTTCTTATCTTTCTTGTAAATACCCTGCTCTTCAAGTAATCCCAAAGAAAAAATCAGGAGTGGTTATGCCCTGCGATCTCGAGGGCTAATGAAGGTCACCATAGCAAGAAATCAGTTTATTTGGAAACGATTGTCGTAGGAGATTCGTATTAATTCTTGCGGTGTAATTTGTAGCACCGTCCTGTTGAAACCAATATTCATTTACTATCTCCTCTATTTGCGATAAAAAGATCTTTAAAGCATGTAATGTCTTTGAGATGTAACCGTTACCGTTTCACCAATTTTTTCGAAAAAATGAGCCCCGACAATCTTTGACGGTGAAACAGCACACCAAACTGTCACTTTCGGAGGATGTCAAACATTGAAACAAAACTCCCAAGTTTCCGATTTATGAAGAAATTATCATTGATTCCATAGGTGAAGTGTATGGGTTTTTATTAGGTATTGAAACTGACCAATGCTTTTTGGCGCTCACTGTAGTTGTAACCTATATACAAGGACTCTAAATGAACATGATAGTGGGAGTCATCTAACGACTAACAAGCGAACTTCAATGTACAAGGTGGTATTAGTAGTAACATTGTATAGTATAGTTAGCTTTGATTTCTAACCTAACTTTTGCTCAGTAAACAGATTGTTCTTTATTTTGCGGTCGGTTAATATCAATCACACTGATCGATATTACCCCATCGTGGTCGATATTGTAGTTTTAATACGTTTCAGATGCCTCATGAGAAATATAAAAGAAAAAGAAATCGTCTGAAGACGATAATTTTAGAAAGAATAAAACACAGTGTTTTTACTGAACCGAAAAGGAACATTAGAGGTAGTAATGTAAATTACCCAGGTATTTATTTTTAGGGGAAAAACCCAAAATGGATATTTACACGAGTACTTATGGCCTGATTTACAAATATCGTAAAGCTAATCTAACCAATATAATTCGTAAGGGAAGGTGCTCTATTTGAATTATATAAAAATGTGACAACCGCGTGGCGCAGTGGTAGAGCATCAGGCTTGCACTAAGCAAGTCCTCGGTTCGAATCCATGGATAGGCGGAAATTTTCCGCAGTCCATTGGATCGGTATCGGGCTCGGTCACCATTCGCCGTTGGGATAGAATTAACGGCGCTCTTCCCGGAAGACTGGTCTATGGGAAAGAGTAACCTGACCACACACAACACATGCTACATACAATATACACATGATATACATATAGATCGTATAGTCGGGGGCCGAACATCCCGGGTCGCAGACCCGGGACTCCCGGCCAAACAAGCCATACGCTAAATAAAATATAAAAATGTATAATAAAATGGCTACACTGAGAATATCTAATGGCCAAAATATATATCGTTTATATAATTTTGTAATTTCTTTGCCTTATTAAGATTGTTTTTTAATATGTATATAAATGGTATACTTATAGTTTACATTATAACTGAACATGGGAGCTACGTTTCCATGACTGCTTAGCTATAATAACAATATATTACTTAATTTTATAGTAACTGCATGACAGCAATGTATTAAAGTGTTTACTTTAAAATTGAACATGTACTGAGAGTCGCCTGTAATTCGTGTAATACGTTTAGCAGTACTTAAGTGTATTGTTGATGGCACTTCAGTCTATGTCAACTTCAAGGTTAGCAGGTTGTTTTATTTGTACAGTGCACTTCAGTGGTGCCAAACGTATAACGCGGATCAAAGGCGAGTGTAATTATAAATTTATTTGGCCTCTCCGTACATGTTCAATTTTATAGTTATTTATGATAAAAGTGTGTTATATCGAGAGAAGACCCCCTCTTGGCCTGTTTTCTCTTGTGGATTATTTGGATTATTATATCCAACAACTCAATAACCAAAAAAGCGTAAATTTTGTATTGACAGTTGTGAAAAGTCAAACTGACAAATTAATTGAGAGTGAGCTGAAGTATTTAGAAGCCACGGAAATGAGTTAAGTACTTAAAAGTCACGTGTGTAGGATATTTACCATAACGAACGGTGTTAAGGGTAACGTGGATTATGATGTAAACAAACTAGTAATAGCTCAGTTTATTTCTTTAAAACAAACTAGTATTGGATATTAGTATATTACATAACTTTAGAGAAATCTGAAATCTACAAAATGAAATGTTCCCATTTTGATTTTAATTATATTGGGCAAACAGCGTAATTTTGGTGCTAGATTTAAAGGGCATTTAGCTCATTTTAGATTCAACAGATTCGAAAAATCTAGTATTGCCCAACATATTTACAAAATGCGTCATAGTGTTAGAGAAACTGACCTAAAAATTGTAAAGGCGTTAACTTCAACAAAGCAGCTAAATTGTTTGAAAGTTTAAATCATTTTTACGAATGAAGATAATAACTTTTGAACAAAGATGGAGGACCCATCCCCTCACTCTGATCTTTATGCTCTATTGAAGTTGACACCTGATTGGCCGGTTAGAACACGCCTTCCGGATCAGACAGTATAAATAGGGTTAGAATGTGCGGGAGTGCTGACATTCGCTGGTGCTTTGATGAAGAGCATATCTTTAGCCTACTTTGTTGTGTTCGTTCCTCTCCAATGCTATTAAAAATGACAGCTTAGCTGTCAAAATACATATTTGGCAGTTGTTAAATATTTGTGTGGTTAGGGATTTTTAAAGAATTGTGTTGAAAGGTCCACAAAAACCCCATGAGTTTTTTAATGGTGAGGTGGTAGGTATTTAAATTAAATTTAAATTAGCTACGCTGTTTTCCACTGTCAATTTCAAAATTAAATTCTGCTGTCAAACTGACAGCGAAGCAGATATGAATACAAATCTCCAATTTGGTTTGAAATGTTATCGGCCAAGATTAGTCCATTCGTTGAATGAAGATGACCCAGATCATAGATTGCAGTTTTGCAAAAAGCTTTGAAATTCATTGGAAGATAAAGATCACCCTAATTTTTTATTGGATCAACTGTTGTGGCCAGACAAAGCCAAATTTTATTTATGTGGTCGTGTCAATCGCCGTAACTGCGTTTACTATTCTGGCGAAAATACCCATGTTACACTTCAAAAAGATTTTCGATCGACTGGAATTAGGGCTGCTATTTAGTCTGCAGGAATTATTGGTCCTGGAAGAAAATATTCACGAAAAAATAATGCCGGCTATTTTGTAACACTATCCTCCAGATATAATTTTCCAACAAGACAACACTCCACCTCATTAGTCATTACGCTATAGCAGTCCGACAATGTTTAGGAGAACACTTCCATCAATATTAGATTGGGCGAAGGAGGCCGATGGAGTGGCCGCAAGATCATGTGACTTAGCGCCCATGGACTTCAGTGTATGGGGAATTGTTCGAAATTTGGTCTATGCCGACAACGTTAATAGTAGGAGAGGTGGTGACATTTTTTAGTAATGATTTAGTTAAGGCCTATTTTTTGAGAGAATGTTACGGGAGGCATGTATAAGTGTCAGCTGTAAAGATTATCCTTGATAGCGGTATCGGAGGGAGGCAGAACACCCTTAATTTGCACTGTCAGTATATGTCAAATTCGACGTTAGCAGGTTAGGTTTTGCGTCAGTTTGTGTCACAACTGACGGAAAACCTAACCTGCTAATCTCGAATTTGACATAAACTTACATTAAAAAAGTTCATAAGGGCGCCTGTGGAAATTCAAACGTCTGAATAATGTGTTGGTGGCACTGTAAGTCTATGTCAAATTCGATATTAGCAGGTTAGGTTTTCCGTCAGTTGTGACACAAACTGACGCAAAACCTAACCTGCTAACCTCAAATTTGACATATACTGACAGTGCAAATTGGGGTGTTCTGCCTCCCTCTGATACCGCTATCAAGGATAATCCTTACAGCTGACACTTATACATGCCTCCCGCAACATTCTCTCAAAAAATAGGCCTTAACTAAATCATCACTAAAAAATGTCACCAGTTCTTAGACTATAAGAAAGACATTGAGACTTTGAAGGTCTTTATTGAAGCAGCATTCGAATCTTTCACTCCTGAAATTTGCAGAAACATTTGTAGAACTGTCCAACGAAGAACTCAAATCTGTTCAGAATATCTGAGTTATTAATTCGAGCACTTGCTTTTTTAAAAGTTTAATTTTGTTAGCGTTCTGGTTCTCTTATTTTGTTGCTGTTTGATTTCTTTAATTTTCAATGATCTTTTGCGTTTTGGTTGTTTTGATTTAATTTGGGGCGTATTTAATAACTAAAGTGTCTTGCGTAGCTTCACGCATTTTAATACACATGAACTAATTTCAGTAGTCCACATGAATTCTGCGTTATTGCCAGTATTTGAATTTAATTTTTCTTTACACAAGGAGCCATCTCTTGACCGCCACAAGCAAACTGGCCGGGGTTTTCCTAGCCGCTAGTACGTAATGTAAATTATAGATAAAAAAAATTCAATCTGGAATGAAGTGGAAGACCTAAGACGCATAGGGAGATACACTGAAAATTATAACAGACCGATACTGTTAAAATTGAAAACCTGGACCAGAAGGATGAAGCTACTTAAACATTCAAGGAACTTAAAAGGCATAAAATCAAGGGGTCTACGAGCCAACATTAAATAGCTGGTTGTCAATGGCGAAGTGTATACGGTGAAGGAGCTCCTCACTCAAGAAGGAGTACAACAGAACCAACAGCAGCAAAAAAAAGACAAGAAAGATCACAATAACACAGCTAAGGACAATAAACGCAAAACCAATCAACGCTCACTGGAGAACGTTGAAGACGAAAAAGAGGTAAAAAACAGAACAAAACTGCAACTAAATAAAAAATGTGGCAACAAACGTTACTGAAGGGGTTTCCTCAACAACAAAGGGACCTTGTAAGAACCCGCCGCTTCTCAGAGTAAGAAACCTAATGAAAACCTCAAGTAAAAGCAGGACGGATATTATGAATAACGACATAAGCAACTTCACAACCAAGGAATTGAATGTTGATGCTATTAACAAGGTGCTTTCCAGCAAACTGGCCATTAGGGAAGTAGAAGGCCATTACCCCTCATATTCTTCTTCCATTAATAATACTCAAGATTCTATTACCAATAAAATAAGCAAATCTGAGTCTAAATTTGAAGGTAAAACAATAGACTTAAACATTTGTACTATAAATATACAGACCCTACTATCAAATGATAGATACGAAGAACTAGCCCATGCCAGTCATGACAAGACATCAAATGAGATATTATTTATTTTATTTCATACTTAGCCAACAGCCGTTAGGCCAATTATAGGCATCGCTGTACATTTTATGGGGACTTCCAACTAGGGATGGGCGCGTGACGTGAAAACAGTCGTGTCACGTCGTGTCACGGCGTGTCACGTCGTGAACGTGATTAATATTTGAAAATCGTGACGTGAACGTGAGTGAACGTGAGTGAAAATTTCCAAGGCGTGATTCACGTTTCACGTTAATTTCACGTTAAATATTTAGTAACGAATAAAAAACTGCAGGGTGCAGCAACTTTTAAATTCATTAAATCACAAATTGTGCCAAAAAAGTTACATTATGTGGCCCTATTTTTGAACCCTAATTATAAATTCTTAAAGTTCATACCTTCACATAAAAAAAGAAGATTATAATGCAAATAAAACTATAGATGATAATGATGAAATACATAGCAAACGACTCAAAACTGGTACATCAGCATCAGATTCTTATCTTTCTACACTTAGAGATAGCTCTGACGATGACACGTGTAATTAGGATGATGTCGAAACAAAACTAAATTAGTATGTTAAATTAAAATTCGGAAATGTAGATGAAATTTTAGGATTTTGGAAAAACAGTGTAAATACGCCACTGTTAAAAAAACTTGAGAAATTTTAAACATACCGGCAAGTTCCGCTACAAGTGAAAGAGTATTTTCTACAGCTGGGCGAATTTTAGAAGAGCGCAGAATTCTACGTAACGCTGAAAATGTTGATTACATATTATTTTTAAATCAACATTTTAATGTGAAGATGTGTAGGTAGATGAACTTATTATTCTAATAAAAGTAATGGTTTGTTTTTTATACTCGGCTAACGCTGAAACTGTTAATTACGTTATTGTTAAACCAAAAATGTGTTGTGTAGATGTGTAGATGATATTTTTAAACCAATTTATTGTGTACTTGTGTAGATAAACTTGTTATTCTAATAAAAGTAATTTTTTTTGTATACTCGCTTTAACGCTGAAAATGTTGATCCTTGTACGTAAAAGTACTTTCAAACCTACGAATTAAAAGTGTTGTCTAGCAACATATTCCTTCTATACTCATACCAATAAGGGAAACGTCAATTCCAATGACAGCTTTTAGTATTAAAAGTAATGTCTTTGAAGACAGCTGCAAGAAATATATTTGCGAGAAATCAGTATTTATCCTTTGTCGAAGTTATTGTAGTCAATTTTCATTTTTTTCTTTTTATGTCAACTATTCTGATTGCAACATATCACGTAAATTATGTCAGATGCAAAACATATTTTTAGTTCTCTTTAGGGTTTTTTCATTGGTTTTAAATTTGAACATTCTGTTCTATCTGAATTTAAATTTTGAAATAAAAGCTGCGTGTCACGTCGTGAGTGAACGTGAGCGTGAACGTGCGTGAACGTGACTGTTTAAAGCAAGCGTGAAACGTGCGTGACGTGAGCGAAAATTCACTCACGCGCCCATCTCTACTTCCAACCCCACTAACGACTGTCATGATGTTATTATGACATCCGGAAACAACTATTTCCGTGGCAGCCGTACCAAGAGGCACCGAGAGAAGCAGCCGTGAAACTCCCATCCAAGTTCTGACCAGAAAGAGAGTGCTGCTTAACTTTACTGATTGTACGTGGATGCTTATTCAAGCTACACCACCCGGGACCCTTTTATTATAGACCTTTCAGAAATTCGCCATATTGGAGAAAAAAATTAGATACTAAACTAGGCCATATATAGTAATCTTATAATTATGGGTGATTTCAACAGCCAAATTGGTATGCCAACAAATGGGTAATGTAAGGGGTTCTTATGGATGTGGAGGAAGGAACGAAGGTGGGAGGGGGCTGCTCGAATTTTCTCAAGAACACAAAATGGTGATGGTCAACTCGATATTTAAAGAGAGAACAGAAATTAAATGGACGTGAATTTCGCCAAAAAATCAAGTAAAAATATCATTTAATAACATTGAAAAAGAAATCAATAGACACATTAATTTAGGGTGGAAATGCTTCTGGAGTTTAAAACATATTTTTAAAGCAAAATTACCAGTGCGGATTAAACAAAAACTGTTCAATAGTTGTGTTATTGCCAGTATGACTTGTGGTGCACAAACATGGTCTCTTAACTAATAAGTAAAAAAACAAACTAAGGGTGAATCAAATGAAGATAGAACGGTACATGCTGGGCATAAGACTTCTCGACAAAATACCGCTTGAAGAAATCAGGAGACAGACGAAAGTACGAGATGCTGTGAGTACTAGCAGACTACTAAAATGGAACTGGGCAGGGCATGTAATGAGGCTGCAAGAAGATCGATGGATAAAGAGGACTACCTGCTGGAGACCAAGGAGAGGAAATCAAAAAAGGGGAAGCTCAGTATCCAGGTGGGAAGAAGAACTAATAGAAGCGAGAGGCGAACAGTGAATGAACCTAACGACGAATAAAGAGAATTGAAGGAATATGGGGGCGGCCTTTGCCCAAAATCGAGATGTTTAGGTCGATTATTGTTATTATTTCGTTAAGGTTACGAGCCAAACAATTTTGCAATTCTTTCCGGTTTTCGGTTACATTACGCTTCAAATCCCTGATTCATATTCTTATTTGGGTATTTCGCCACTCTGCAAATTAACTTGTAACGTTTTCAAGATGTAACCCAAATTTGATCACTGGTCCGAAATGCAACCTATAAAGGATCTCTTCCATCTCAATTGATTTCTTCGATTCATTCTCGTTCCTCAAAATTAAATGGTACTAAACTTGCAGCACACGTTAAGTTGATTCATTGCATATACGAGAAGGCAATGCAGTGGATGGTAATTATATACCTAATGTATAATTTTAAAAAGATCGAAAGTAGGATGGTCAGCAAACGTTTGGTTTTAAATATTTAGCGTCTAACTATGAATAAAAATATTATGGTTTTCTTACTCTGAAAATCTATACTGAAATTTCCCTTAGCGATACTGAATTAAGAGCGGGCGGATCTTGTGCTTTTACGACTGGGTTAACTAGCAAATAAAGGGCAATCTAAATTCATAGTCCAGTAAATACAAGTACCATTACAGTGGTGTGACATCTGGCTTTTATAATAACGGGTGTTCATAAACAGTCGTCATCCCAGTTGCTTTGAAAAACAAAATGTTATGTCTTTGATTAATTCGTGCAACACAATGAAACGTCATTGAGTACTGTCATAGCGCATTTTTCCCAATTTTAATAGACATACGTTTCTGAAGTCAAAACCTACTGGGATGACGACTGTTTATGAACACCCGTTAGTTATTTACTATACAAGTGGGATAACAGCATCATTAATATACGTGTGTAAGTTACAAACGAGTGCGTAGCACGAGTTATGTAAGCACACAAGTATATTAATGATGCATTATCACACATATATTGTACAAAATTTTATCTACGACTGCCTAAAATTGAGAAAAGTGCATTAAGAGAAATGTCAGATCTGTCATTTTCAAAAATATTTTATTAGGCAAATGTCATTACGTCATTCATTTGACACTATTTCAGTTACGTAATGAAGTCATTACACAACTCAGTTGCGTAATGAAACCATTACATAACTGAGTGGTGTAATGAGCTTCATTACCTAACTGAAATAGTGTCAAATGGGTGACGTAATGAGTTACTTATCCCACTGGAGTAGATAAAAATAATTAAAACTTTCTACCAACATTTTTACAGTGACATGGGTTTTTGGCTATGTATTTCATGCCTGAATGAGAACGTAATGAAAATAAATCATACACTTTTAAAAGTTAAGCAGATGGCATATTCTTTATGAAAATTGGAACTTGAAAGTAGCACTGCCTACTTCTTTTAACATATTCAATTCACAAAGCAAGTGTTGACGAAATTTTTAAGTTTTTAAAAATCCATTTTATAGTTTATAACTTACAGTTCCTTCTTATTAGCATGCGTGTTGGAAAACTATTCAAAATATATGTGCATTATTTACCTTGAGAACGTCTACGCAGCATCTCCTTTCCATTTCTGACCTTAGCATTTGGACCACACACCCGACTTAACAGTTATGATCAATATTTCAACCAGATACATCGTTCATCTGAAAATGATAGTTGATTGTAAAATAACATACAATACTACAGTTAAGTCTGGCAACAATACGGGGGTAACAGTTGCATAAAATTTGCTTATATAAAAATTGCAGGTACAAAAGTGCAGCACATTAGTAAAATATTTTTGATTATAAAGGATGGCTTAAAAAAGTGTGGCACACCATACTTTTTTTAAATGGAAAATTAAAATTAAGATAATTAATCTGGGCACATCAATATTGATCAAAAGTCATTATACAGTAACAAATTGCTGCTTAAGAAAACCAAGGAAACTGCCAAGGTCTGCAATTTCAAATACGTTTTGGTGGGAAACTGGAATGTATGCAAAATTAAACTTCTCCCAGTGAAAATTATAAGATACGAGGGAGATGTTTTCAAAATGTAACTTTTTGTTTGTCGTGATATTACAAACTTTATATAAGTACATTTATTTGTGTAACCATGGCTTGTAACCTCCTTTATCAAAGTGTTTGTGATTTGCGAACTAAAACACAGCAGTTCTTTAACAACATCTCAAATTGTAATTATAATAATATAATAATAATCGAACCAAACTATTAAATAAAATTAGTAACGTATCTTCAAGGAAAACTGTAATGAGTTCCGAATTAAGAAGTCAAGTTGCTTAGACACTGATTTAGTTAGGTTATTAATATGATCATTAAATTTTAAGGAAGAATTAAAAAACAAATCCGAGATCTTTGCACGAGTCAACATGTTTCAGAGTAAGAAAGTCTATAGTACGGTCATGTGTAGTGTATTTGTTTTTAGGGGTAAATACCCGGGGTATTTACCCGGGTAAATACCCAAAATGGCTATTTAAACGGGTATTTATTGCCTCATTTACAAATATTATAAAGCTAATCTAACCAGTATAATTGATTGGTAAGTGAAGGTGCTCTATTCGAATTTTATTAAAATTTAGAATAAATTAGCTGTACTGATGGCAATTCCATGAGTTGGAAAAGGATCAAATACTATTTTCCATAAGAGTAACCGAAATAGAAAGTGCAATAATTACTTTGGTACCTAGGCAACAACTCTTATGGAATAGTATATTACAGCCCGAGATGGGAAGTGTTTCATTACTGTCGAGAGATTAGTTAGCTATTATTTTGAGACTAAGGAAACTTTTTGTCGAGGTTTGTATACTATTTTATTCGCAACCACTTTATTCTAAACAATAATTGGAATAGTAATTTACGTAACAAGTATAGAAAGTGGAGCTTTTCAGTACGAGTGAGATGTTTCCGGAAGAGGCCGTTAGGCCGAGTCCGGAATTTCGAGACGAGTATGGAAAAGCCACTTTCATACGAGTTTCGTACAATATTTTTTCGTACACTAGCATACAAAACGGAATAATAAATTTATCCTCGTATATAGCAAATAAGTAGAGTAATATTAATGTAATGTAATATTATATGTGTTGTAACTAAGGTGCTAAAGGTGCTAAAGTGCTACTTTGCCGTACGAATACCGCAAAATACTACTTTGCCGTACGAATACCGCAAAGTGCAACTTTCTGATTAATAAATTGTACGGCAAAGTAGCTCTTTCAATGCTAGTGTACGAAAAAAATTATTATATTATGATACGTCAGGTTGTGACGCGCATGAATGGATCAACGAGATTCCCAGTGTCCCTGCCTACTGAGCGGTCGGGAATGTACTTTATTCGCAATCACATTGTAATGTGTCAATTTCATGACATGACAACAGCTGGGAACTAGATGATTACTTGAAACTAGCCAGGAAATTATTCCATACCCCGAAAAATATTACATAGGTACTTGAAGAGTGGGGTGTTTCCATGGTAACAAAACATTGAGTGGGTTGTTTTCATGGTAACAAAAATATTAGCCACATCAAGATATCTATTATTCAGAATTCAATTGCAGTTATTTTTAAAATTAGATGATTGCAAATAAAATAGTATAGATACCACGGTGGAAAGTTTCATCCCTGTCTCGAGATAAAGTTAACCTTGACACTACGCGTCTCGGTAAACTACCTAATCTCTCGACAGTAATGAAACACTTCCCACCTCGGTACGTAATATACTATTCCGCACTTGAGCGGGAAGTGAGTGCGGGAAGTACCGGGCTGAAATGTACGCCTTCCCCAACTCAAATGAGGTCAGGAATGTTAACATTACATATATGGTTGTGAATAAAATAGTTTTCGAACCTTTTCCAACTCATGGAATTGCCATGTTCCGTACAATTTTAGGCAACCTGTATATAACAGCAACGAGATAGCATGAATAGAAAACAGAATTCATTGATTGAATAAGAAAGAGATGAACATAGAAACAAGTATTTGAGTATACTTGATGCTCATTTTAATTATGGCATTATGTCAACTAAATATGCCTACTAAAACAACCCTTTTTGTACGGTTATCTCTTTCTTACTCAAGTATTATGTGCTTTTGTTATGCTATCTCATTGCTATGATATATAATTATATAAACAACATTGCAATTTTGTGATTTTCTTTGCCTTATTAAGATTTTTTCTTAATATGTATATAATTATGTACATATTACTATTAATGTTAATAAATATAAGTATAATTTCTACAAATTAATGTTAAGTTTATTTTTCAAAAATGGAAACAAGTCCGAAAATAATGTACAAACAATATAAATCACCTGAATCTCCAGAGTCAGAGTCATCACAATTTTTTTTTGTAAATTCTGACAGGCGCAATTTATTTCCATAAACTTCGGCAGCCAATGTTTTTTCTCGATAAACAATTAATTTACCTGGTTGAATAGTTATTCAATGTTACATTTAAATTGTTATTTTACATTAAATATTCCAGTGCATTTATATGTAGTTTATTTATTGAGATAACATTATTTTGTGAGTAAAAGTTGGCTTAGCTTTCTAAATATTACAAAATTGAAAATACCCAGTTTTTAGGTATTTACCCGAGGCAGGGGTAAATACCCAGGTAAGTACCCATTTATAAATACCCTACCCACTGGGTATTTACCTGACCCACATCACTAGTCATGTGAAAAGGAATTTAATTTACGAGAGTATGTCATACACAGGCACTTAGTAATATCAAAATGCAACTGATTTTTTACAGACCAATCATGAATTCTGTTCAGATCACTCTGCAAATGTTCATAAACCTCAAGGGTTCTAATTGCTAAAAATAATTTAAAATCATCTGCATATAGCAACTTCTGTGCCATCTGTACTACATTACCAAAAATAATAGTGGTCCCAATACGCTTCCTTGTGGAACACCTGCTATAAACTCCTGTTTGTAAATGCCATTACAATACACAAACTGAACTCTATTAGAGATATGATTTAAAAATTCAACTAGATTTTGATGTTAAATGTGTAACTGAAAGTGGACTCGGTTGTCATGGACAGTGAATTAGTCCACAAAATTACGGTCAGAAAAAATGGGAAAATTAGTGTATCTTTGAAAAAAGGTAGTGGAGGTGCATAGTAGCAATAAGTGACAATTTTCCATCCAAGCTTCATTTAGGCTGAAACAGTTGGTCAAAGAACATGTAAAATCCATATTTGTATTGTGTATTTTCCACCTGGAGATAATTGGGCTTTTTGTAGATTTCTCAATAAATTGAATGAAATTTCATAATCTTAGAATTAAAAGTAAATGCTGCTCCCCGGGACATGATGGAATGAAAGTCGCATTAATAAAATAACTAGAGGAAAAATTAGAAATAAAAAGCAATTCTATCTGCTCTATTTACCCTGTATTTGCGGACACGCTAGAAACCGCGACTTGGACTAACTGCGAGTTATGCAAAATCATGCCCTATAACTTATATTCTGTAAACCTCCTAGAAGCAACATTACTGTTTTATAATAAATTGCATTTGCTAAAAGTTAAAGAACTTCTAAAGCTTGATTCCCTGGTGCTTATTTCTAAAAGCATAAATAACGTAATATTAATAAGCACTAAAACTTAAACTAGCAACTAAATTGTATTGTACACTTTAAAAAAAATTAGTGACCTTGTATACCGGGTGGTCATCTGTGATTAAGCGCTGCCAAATTTAATTTAAAATTAAAAGCGCTTAATATTCGCATTTTCGCAACAATGCACGTTACAACAGTCTGAAGTTCCCATTACGCTCGAACCTGCAGAACCACGGCGATGCGCTAGCCGATCCTAAACGCGTTTTTAGCGCATCCCTTCTCCTATACGCGACGAGTTCCGAGTAGCCGACCGCGGCATATAAATGGCAATCGCGCCGCGGACTCCAGGAGATTATTATCCCGACGGCGCAAACCTCGCCTCTCCAGGCCGATCCCGCGGTCTCCGCTGAGGAAAGCCTCGTGCTTAGTCAGCTGAGCCAAACGAAATTAACCCGGGCTTGCAGCCGATTCGCGGACCAGAAACAACAGAAAATTTCAAGATTAACTCGAAATAGATTACCAGATATCCGTTTAAAGACAAATTTGAATCAGCTCATATCATAAGATACCTTCAAAACTCCCTTCCGGCTAGTTGTGTGCAACTAATTTATGAATGGCTATCGTAGTAAATTAGTTGCATTTCTTTACCGGCCTGGCAGTTTGCAGAGGCTCCTAGAATTTAATTAACGAATAGTTGGTCTCGACATTCGTTAATTAAAATTATAGTACGTGAAATAAATCAGTTTCGAGGGCAAACACACTCGAATAAGGAAATGCAATAATTCAATTTCATACGAAGTATTAAAAGCTCATAGTAAAATCATTAAAGTTACGTACAGTTGAGTACTGCCACTAAAGTTTCCCCGAGTGTACATCATTAGATCTTAAAACCCAGCAAGTATTTCCCGATGAAACTGGCTGTCCCCCAAGGCAGTAAAACGTCGTACTCACCCTGTTAAATTACATTTTTGTCCGAGTAGTAAAATAAGCTTGCCTCGCGCTAGAAACTAGATAACAGCAGACTGCAATTTAATCCAGGCACGAGGTCAAGTACAGCTGGGTTATCATCATATCAGTCACATGCACAGACCCTGGCATAAAGGAATCACTTTATAGTTTCAGTCAAGTCACTTTATGATCGAATCAAATTAGAATCTCTCGTTTATTTACATCTGCACTAGTTGTCATTTTCAAGTTTTTGGTTTTACAGTTCTGCCAACATAGACGAGAAGACACTGTCCCGTCCTGTAACTAGACGTGGGGAAAATCGCTGCCATACATCGATGCCAGACAGGCAGCCTACCCGTCCAGGGACCATCGGCAGAATTGAAACAAAACACTATATAACTTGTTTGTAATTTAGCAAAGGATTTAGTTTCATTTTATGACATGTACATAGTCAAGAATAAATGTATTTTCTGTTAAGTCTTGTTACTTTAAATCAGTCAAAGTATAAGCAATCAGGACCCTGGCCCAAGTAAAAGCTACCATTCAAAAAGGGCACAATTAATAATGCTACGGATTTGCTTTTCAAAATAAATATAAACCAGAAATCTTTGTAAAACCCCAGCTAGCATTACAAATTCAACTATCCAACCTAAATATCAAATGTTACTCATGTCATCACAACTGACATTCCTAGGTGTCAAATTGATTACAGATTCCTATAATTGAAATATAATGCTAACCAACATTTAGAAGTCGCTAATTCGTTGGCTACCGGGATCACAGATATTGATCCCCACCCAGTACATACATTAGGACGACTGTAGCGCCCACTTTTTGCATGAAATATTTTATAATTGTCTGTTGAAGAATCTTGTAATTTTCTTGGGTTAATAGAACAAATTAAAAAAAAATCTAA
Organism: Agriotes lineatus; assembly: GCA_940337035.1. NCBI lineage: Eukaryota > Metazoa > Arthropoda > Insecta > Coleoptera > Elateridae > Agriotes > Agriotes lineatus. The sequence goes on along the minus strand of CALNHX010003779.1, from coordinate 47,201 downwards.
ATGTCAGATATGGTTTACTAAAAGCGTTAATCATATTTTTTTTCTCTATACCATCGAATTCAAGACATTCTCAAAACCAGACTCTGTGAAAGACTTAGGAACGACTTTAAATTCAAAAATGTTGGTGGGCACACAAATAGATGTTATTTGTAGAAAAGTAAATAAATTACTTGGCTTTATAATCAGAACACAAGAAATCGTAGTAGACAGAATCGAGCTAAAGTCTGAAATAGTTTGGACACCTGATAAGAATGAAATAAAGCAGATGGCCCTCGCGAGTTTACAAATGGACACCACAGAGAAGAAGAAAAAAGGGAAGGCCCAAACGATCATGGAACTATTTAACACGAGCCCTTAACACGTACAGTCAGACCTCGCCGTTCGGGGTTCGCTGATTTGATCTTACGCGGGGCACCTTTGTGTTCCAAATATTCGCCAAACCGGCTCTACTCTCAACGTGAATTGTGAATTTTGGTTTTCGTGATTGCAGCAAAAAACACACGATTTACACGGGATGCGGGGATTCTCAACTCATACAAATTTAACAAATATTACGCCAAAGACTCTTCTGACAGCTGCACGGATTTGTTCGACTCGAAAGTATAGTACCTGAATTCTCCCAGGATAATATAAGATAATTCGAAGCGACCTGAAAGAGCCTGGTAGCCAACGTTTGCTGCAAACAAAACAGTGTTAAAGTGTAGCGAGCGCGCGTTTGTAAATTCCTAAAACGCATGTTCCGAGTGTACATGTAAGTACACCCGTTGTGCTAACTCAACTGTCCTTACAAGAGCTGCACGCGATCGGGGGTTCCCAGTATCATGTGCGCCAGAAGAGGGTGATGCAATCGAGGCGTGCCGTTTTCAAGGGTATGCAGCAGCCAGTTCCAAATAAGATGTTTTGATGTCACCGTGATAAGTTTGCGTTTAACTGCGACCTTTTCCAAAAGCGAAGAAATGTGTTTTATCAGCGAATAATACGTGTGTAGCTTGCACGTGAATTTAAACAGGGCCGGACTAAAATAAGTATCGGCTACAGGTAATTTTGACATTGCGTTTTTGGTAGACATTTTGACATTTGCGTTCTTTTAAAAAAACAATTAATTTAATGTTCTTTTTGATGATGTTTTACGTGTGCAACATGCCTGTAAGTAGCCTTAAGCTATATCGTACGTAGGTTGGTTGAAAATATAATTCTATTTTGTTTTATTTCTTTTGTGTTTTTAAATGTATCTTCTTTGTGTCTTTTATGTGTTTTATTTGTGTCTTGAAATCAATAAATACAATAAACAAATCGTCCGTTCTTGTAGATTGTTTAAAGTTAGGTTTTAGTGCGACCAACACTACAAGAGGGAATCAGATTCCTGTTCTGGCAGATGGTGATTTTTCGTAAGTCACTAACTGAGATATTAAGAAAGTTTCACGTTCAGTAAGCTAGCTAAGGGATAAAAAGGGCAAATAAGTATTTAAATATTGCGTGCGAGACGTCTTGTTTTTTAATTTAATGTATCCACGGAGGGGTAAAAAAATTTCGCATTTCATACACTACTTAAGAAATATAAAATAATTTTTGGAATCGTACCTTTATATTGTAAAAAACTATTTCATCTTTATCGTTTTTATTAATTTTATCCCCCAGATTTCCTCCCCTAAAATTATTTTCTTGGGGTCAGCATCGACTCAATGTTGGTAACTCTAACACAGACTTAGGCCTCGAGGTAGATCCATTGGCTACCTCCATAGCAGCACTTTTGATTGCCTCACTTGTGCCATCCGACTATTTTAGTGAACTTGAGGATACTAGCCAAAGTATGTTGTGTCGTGTCGTCCTCAAGGCTGCACCGTCAACAGCACAATTATTCAGCAAAATGCCTTGAATCATAATGTAGTTTTCTACACACAAACTATTAGCTTTTCGGAAAAACTAAGAGCTGATTTTTTGTTAATAAATCACTAATAACATCTCTTTATATCAAGCTCTTGTCAATGAAAAAATTCTAATAAAAACATTTTTCTTCAAACGGCAGTAAATTGTGGCATTATAGTGCTGGATTGATGATGCTAAACTGTCACTTTATTGCCATGCGGCAGATAATATTATCTACCGCTGACGACTTTATCTGCTGCTGACTAGATAGAGTAATTTTCTTCGGATTTTCTTATAAACGTTTGAAGAAAAAATGCTATATTTTATTCAGAGCAAAAGCATCATTTTATGTGGCTCGGCTGTACTTATCTGCCTCGCAAGATTGGCAGATAATGTAGAGATATGTGATGATAATTAAATTAATAAATGAACTCACTACACATCCTACTATGTTTTTATTTAAATCAAATTCTGACTGATTAAAATTAAATAAATAATTGTATAAATGGGTTCATTGATTGTAGTGTTTTGCCCTTTATAGTAATTCCCACATCTGCAAGTGAAATAATTCATGGCTAGCTTTCAATAGGCATGAAACTCAAAATCTGCAAGTTAGGTTCACCCATATGTTCATATTTAAACTCCCGTGTTACGCCACTGGGCTGTGAAATTGAAAACAGCAACGCGCAAGCTCACTGCGCTGTCAAATTTATCTACCTATCAACAAATTGATCTTTCGTGCGGTTCGTTTCTGTGTGATTACGTTAATTCAAAGGCAAATCTATGAACAAATTATCAGGTATTTATTCGATTTATGGTATTTTCGCGGTCTAATCTCTCTTTTGTTTTAGTGCCCGTTGTTTCGTGACGTAAACCGACGCTGCTTGGGTTAATTCATTTGTTATTCGCTCCACTAACCTCAATTCTAATTTGGATAATTATTGGCAAAATAATTTATCTGGAGACTTGGATATGCCTGCTGCTTACTCGAAATGGTAACGTCTCGCTGGTACATAAATTTCCGGCTCCTCAAGCTGTCAATGAAGTTTTTACGATATTTTGAACTTTTCAGGTGATTGTACGTTCTTCCGAACGGAGCCCCAAGCTGGATCTTCTCTAGAAGTCGCCGCCCTCGATGTCGATGATGCTGGCCTTGGTGCTTCAGCTCCACAGGATACCTCGCAGTCGTCAGCTCTGGTCTTGGACCCCTGGTTTAATTGCAGTCGCCCCTCGGAAATTTGAGTTGGTCACCGAGCCTAGTTCGGAAGCTTGCTGTGGTGAAATAACTTTTGATTGTGGAAAACGTTGACCACACTTTCACTTATGCTCCACAATTTGCTGATCACAATGGTATAATTATTTTTACTATATTTTAATTGTAAGTAGCTTAAAATTGATTTAATTTGGAGACACAAATTCGACTGGCATCAAATTATTTTATTTCAATTGTTTCTCCCTTTCGTTAGTTAACAACAAAAGCCTATCTAGCTTCATAAATCTGGATGTTAACTGAGTACAAATCAATGACTTACAAACTAAATTTCAACTTATTTTATAACAATGTACAACATCTTAACTCTAAAATTATTGTTTGTTCATGTTCGTAATTAAACTAGATTATAGCGCCACTCACTATGTTTTATTTGGATTGTCTATTCACTTATGTCATTTCACTGACTCATTTTTATAAACACAAATCTCGTTCATTTCCTGTAGTGTGAATTTCTTGCATTTTATAAAAGTTGTCTGCTTTTCACCAATCTTCAAATATTACCATTCAATTTCCTTTATAGCCTTATATGATCTAGTATTGTGCTCTCTTTGCACTGTTTTGTGAACATTCTGTCCTTTTTACCTTTATTTAAAAAGTTCATAGAACTGTACTTATTCAATTAAACTGACATGTAAATTTATTTAACATGCATGTAATAAACCCTTTGGTGATAGATTTGTTGAATTTTGATTGGGTTTACTTGGCACCAACCTCTTAATTTATGCTAATTGAGCTCTGCCTTATTGCTATTTATTCTAAAGTAATTCCATTTAATATCGGTAATGCTTTACCAACGTAATTATGAATTAAAATTTCTGAAGTAACTTCTTGCAGTTGCCTGCTTACCCCACCTCTGTGCTTTATTGACTTGCTTTATTTATCTATGCTGCAAGCAGAGTTGAGTAACGGGCTAAAGACCATCTCAATAAATCGTCCAGCCACGCCACATAAAATATAACTTTTGCTCCTAATAACATAATATACTATTATAGGTGTTGCTAATTTCAACCCCTTAAAATGATACATAAAAATAAAGATATATTTCATAAATATGGCTGCTATTGGAAGATTATATCCGCCAATTTTCACTTGACTGGGGTAGTCATTAAAAAAATTTATTGAATATTGGTTTCATATCATTTTGTTTTGGCGATATTTCGATTATTATTGCTTTGACAATTTTTTCTTTTAATTTTGTGCAACAAAACTTCGAGGGTTTTTGGTGGAGCTAAAATGATTTTTTTTTTAATCGACAGTGAAGAACATTAAAATCGTCATTAAAATATGAGAAATCGACAGTGAAGTAATCCATTGTTTTACTCGTTTTTGATAGGTAAACGTCAACATAACCTACAAAAGTTGGTTAAAATGCTGTGATTTCGCGATTTCTCAATTTTAAAAAAACTTAATGTACCACTATAAAACACCTTGAATTTGTACACGCAGTTCTCTTTGTAACAGCAATGTGAACGTCCATTCCTGGAGCTAGGAGCTGGAGCTAGTAATATAGGGGCGGTACTAAGTACACACACATCTTAAACTGCAGCTAACCTAAAATGATACCTCCTGCGCATGAGGCAGAAGTGGTTTACGATACTGCCCCTACCCTATGGGCCTTGGCAACTAAATCCACATTCATGATAAAAAGCTAAACTTCAGTGCCTTGATATACAAATTACTATTAAATAAAATGCAGCAGACCTTGATTGCTAGGGTAAGTTTAGTTAATCCTTTAATGCTCACAGAGGGCCTACAAGGTTCTACGACATGTTTAACCTTTTGATTTTATATTACCGGGCGTCTTAAAATGAATTACATCTAGTATGCTTTGAATTTCCCATAATGCAATCTAAAATTTTAGTTGAAATTGGCAAGACTGTAAGTCTATGTCAAATTCAAGGTTAGCAGGTTAGATTTTGCGTCAGTTTTGACACAGACTGACGCAAAATCTAACCTGCTAACCTCGAATTTGACATAGACTTACAGTCTTGCCAATTTCAAGTAAAATTTTAGATTGCATTATGGGAAATTCAAAGCATACTAGATGTAATTCATTTTAAGACACCCGGTACTTAACAAGCTGCAACAGTGGTATATATTGTGAGAGTATATATTAAAAACGAGGCAAAGCGTAGTGAAGCCAAGTGACTTAAAACACGAGTGTGCGATACACTTTCCAGCGAGTTATGTACGCTACATTCCCACAACCACAAAGGCACATTTTTGCGATTTAATGAATGACAGATTTATTGCGACGACTGACAATGTCAGTACATTGTCAGTAATTTTTAGGTTTATTTCGTGTTCGATGACAAACTTCAGTTCACAAATTGTGCGAGGTTTATTCTTGTACACCGCAGACTTTAGATATTCTCAGAAGAAGAAATCAGGAAATCTTGTGACATCAAAGCCCAGTTGATGTCTCCAAATCGTGAAATTATTCTTGCAGGTAAGAGACGTCGCGCAGTATTAATGGTGTGATTATCGCAGTGACGTATTAAGGCAGATGCCTGAGAAGCCTGGACTTCAGGCGCTAAAATGGAATGATTGACAAAAAATGTGTTCAAAGTTGTCATAAAATATTAATTCCCAGGCACGAATCGAATCTACTACAAATAGCAGCCTAAAATAGGTAATTACAGTCAATAATTTCTGAACTTTTGGAATAATAAGTAAAATTTGGGGGAAAAATTTTCAGTGACTTCTGGCGGAAAGTATGGTAAATACGCTACTGGATTAACGGGAACATGTGCCATCGTTTTATGAATTGCAAAGTTTACTGAATCTTTTTTGACACTTATAAGAAGCAATTATTATTATGTATTCATTTCGTCACCCACTAAAAACCGTCTATACCTACTGGCCAACCCTGTATATTAACATATTAGGCTCTAGAGTCGAGCGAGCCTGCAAACCTTGCACCAGCGTAAGATACTCAAAAGCTCCAAATCAATGAACTTTAGGCCCATACAACTTATACTAACATAGTTAGCACGACATAAAAAAACTTTTACGGTATCTAAATGTGGGACATTCTATAATAAAAAAAACTAAATTTGGTTTACCATACTTTTTTGAGCCACCCTGTATAATCAAAAATATTTTTTATCAATATGCACCATCTTAGTATCTACAATTTTTATTTAAGGAAATTTCATATAACTCTGATACGTTTAGAATTACCTTCTGCCCTGCGTCGCTGCCGAACCCTGTATAGGTTCATATTAAACCATTATATAAAAGTACTTTACATTCAGAATTAACCAATTCTTCAGCTTGCACTTAGAATGAGTTCTTTTTAATATTATTAATAACAGAATTACTTAATGTGATTTATTGCAGCTATGGTTGCTCTATTACTACTCACAGGGCAATTAGTTGGCTTTTTTTACCTGTCTTTTATTGTGTTGCTCTACGTTCGGCTACTCCGACAGACCGAATGTAACTGCGCAAAGGCTGCAATCGCTCTCCTGATTCTATGTAATACATGTACGGTCCTCTGTCCTGGCCGTCTTTCACCTAGTATCGATTTGACATTTCTCGTTGTTCTGCTGGATTTAACATCCAGAGTCTTCTTTGTTTTCATACTTTCCACAACACAAGTAGGTAGGTAAATAACTGAAAAAGAATTCAAGTACAATATGAACGGTACTATAAAAATAAAATTTATAAATATTATTACCTATCGATTTTTTTACATAAAAGTGAAATGTTTGCTTAAATGGGCTGTCAAATTGAGTTCCTCCAGCGATAAATAAAAGTAATCATTCTTACGGTATTTGAAAATTACAGTAATTTAAACGAACAACGTGTGTACACACTACGACTAAAAGTCTTAAATGAAAACCTGGCATTTTAGGGCTGCTCTCTCACCTTGCTACCCTCATTTGCTTCACTCACTCAGGCATCAAACGGTTCTCGGTAGTGTAAATCTTACCTACATCCCTTGTAAAGTAAAAGTAATATACTATTTTTCACTACCTTCTTTGCAACTGATATTTACACTGTCAGATTTGAGGGATGTAGGAAACATTTACAAAAATTGTTACGGTTTCCATAACAATGTACGTACTTACTTTTCTAGAAATAGTAATTTACGTTACAAGTATAGAAAGTGGAGCTTTTCGGTACGAGTGAGATGTTTCCGGAAGAGGCCGTTAGGCCGAGTCCGGAATTTCTAGACAAGTATGGAAAAGCCACTTTCATACGAGTTTCGTACAATATTTTTTCGTACACTAGCATACAAAACGGAATACTAAATTTATCCTCGTATATAGCAAATAAGTAGAGTAATGTTATTATGTATGTAACGTTTTATATGTGTTGTAACTAAGGAAACGTACGGCAAAGTGCTACTTTGCCGTACGAATACCGCAAAATACTACTCTGCCGTACGAATACCGCAAAGTGCAACTTTCTGATTAATAAATTGTACGGCAAAGTAGCTCTTTCAATGCTAGTGTACGAAAAAGTAAATTATTTACAACCCGCATTGATTACAATTGACAATATGCCATGTCTGCCATTTGGATAACACAAAGACAACCATTATTGCTCGTACTATTATCCATGTTTAATCTGAATATAATCACAAGCTCACAAAACAAGCACTCGCAATCGTATTCATTTTTTCCAAGAATTTTTCAGTGCATTTATAACTGTCAAACAAAACGTCACACCGCTACTACAATTTAGAAAATGTAATAATTTTACGCTTTACATAAGGAAATATGGGTAGTGAAAAAAAATATATACTTTACACAGGATGTAGAAAGATTTACACCACCTCACACCTTGCTACCCTGGTTCGCTTCGCTCACTCAGGCATCAAACGGTCCACGGTAGTGTAAATCTTACCTACATCCATTGTAAAATAATATACTACTTCTTGATACTAAATCGTATGTAGGGTAATATTTTTGTAGAATACCCCATTGCACTAAACATTCTCAGATCATTTTTCTCACTATTCAGTCATGCTGTTTACAAAGCATTCGTGAGCTCAAAAAATTATTGATAATATTCCGTGCACATGAAATATTGCAACATTACGATGACAATAATCAGATGCCTATACCAATATTTAAAATTATCAGTATGAAAGCAACCCACAGTACATAACCTTACATCTTTACCACTTGAAATCACACGCGTGACATTTTATATTAATTTGAACGTTCACATTTACCTCTAGTTTGTTAAAAGACTGATTGCTTCTGCCAATTTGTTGTTAAACTGCACAAATTTCAACCGCTGCATCAACATTCACAATTTGTAACTCCGTTTCACGCCTTTGACCTTTGACGGATCCAAGAACCATTGAAGATCGGCGTTAAATTGTTATCAGAAAACAAAACAAATTGACATTCAGGTATTTAGATCATGATTCGGAGGTAACACGTTAACAGCGTTGCCATATGTCCAAGCATCAGTATTGCCAGTAGTCTGTTAACAGTGTTGCAGATGTAGATATTTGTCCCTACACGTAGGAAGAATTTGTCAAAAAAGCGACGGATTTTCTCAACGAGCAAGACTCAAAAAATTAAACAAAGAGAAAAACTTATTTTGCCAGAATTCTGCAACAATTTTAAATTTATATACTGCCGCTTTGATAATAAAATCTCAACGTTCATGCAAAATGTGACACTAAGCACCTAATAATAAAATGTATTTATTTGAAATCGGCAGTGAAGCACGCCGAAATCGTCATTAAAATACGAGAAATCGGCAGTGAAGTAATCCATTGTTTTACAACTTTTTTGTAGGTGGCGAGGCGACAGATAAACGTCAATCGACCGAACATAACCTACAAAAGTTGGTTAAAATGTTGTAATTTCACGATTCCTCGATTTCAAATAAAACATAGTGTACACCTCGGCACTGAAGTTCCTTTTTATTCCTCATGTGGTTTATTTGCCTTGGCCCTACGGGCCTCGGCAACTAAATCCACATTCGTGATAAAAAGTTATACTTCAGTGCCTTGGTATACAAACTACTATTATTTGAAATCGGCAGTGAAGTACGCCGAAATCGTCATTAAAATACGAGAAATCGGCAGTGAAGTAATCCATTGTTTTACGACTTTTTTGTAGGTGGCGAGGCGACAGATAAACGTCAATGGAGCGAACATAACCTAGAAAATTTGGTTAAAATGTTGTAATTTCACAATTTCTCGATTTCAAATAAAACATAGTGTACACCTCGGCACTGAAGTTCCTTTTTATCCCTCATGTGGTTTATTTGCCTTGGCCCTTCGGGCCTCGGCAACTAAATCCACATTCGTGATAAAAAGTTAAACTTCAGTGCCTTGATATACAAACTACTATTATTTCATACTGATGTCAAAATAGTAATTTACGATACAAGTGCGTAAAGCTACTCTTAAGGCACGAGTGGGGTAGAGTTAAAACGCAAGTGAGCGAGCGTTGTAAGCCCTAGGAGTGACTAAATATGGTTTACGCATGTGTATCGTACAATATTTTTTCTTCAAACGGCAGTAAAATATGGCATTATACTGCTGGATTGATGATGCTAAATTGTCACATTATGGCCAAGCGGCAGATAAGGGGTCCCGAGTGGTGTAGCTTGAACAAGCGTCCACGTTCGATCAGCAGAGTTAAGCAACGCTGTCTCTGGTCAGAACTTGGATGGGAGTTCCACGGCTGCATCTCTCGGCGCCTCGTGGTACGGCTATCACGGAAAAAAATTGGTCCCGGCGGTCATACAACATTATGACAGTAGTTAGTGGGGTTGGAAGTATTCATAACTGCACAGCGACGCCTATAATTGGCCTAACGGCTGTTGGCTGAGTGCGAATTAAATAAATAAATAAATAATAGTAATTTATTATACAAGACGATAAAGTTAAATTTTATCTACGAGTTAATCGTTTAACGTCGAGACGAAGTCGAGACGTTAATGATTCAAGAGTGGATAGAAATAACTTTATCGTCGCGTATAATACAATATTTTTTTCTATAGCAAGAACTTTAACCATTTCAAAAGAAAATAAGGACAGTCAATCACATTTCAAAATGTCAGTAGCTAGATGGGTTGCTACGATAATACGCAGCTGTCATGTTTAATTTAAACAAAAGTTAGAAAATTAAATTACTTTATCTATCCTTGATGTTAAAGTGCTACTTTATCTACCCTTGCTGTTAAAGTAAAACTTGACCTTTTGTTTTAAGTTGATAAAAGCACACTGACATGTGCTATAGAAAAAATAATATTATCTGCCGCTCCAGATAAAGTTATTATCATCTGCCGCTGACAACTTTATCTGCCGCTGACGAGCGGCAGATAATATTATCTTCCGCTGACGAGATCAAGTAATTTTCTTCGAATTTTGTTCACAAAGTTGTAAATAATTTGTTATAAAAACGTTTGAAGAAAAAATACTATATGTTATTCGGAGCAAAAGTATCTTTATGTGGTTCGGCTGTACTTACTCGCAAGCTCGGCAGATAACCCGTCCAGCCTCGCCACATAAAATATAACTTTTGCTCCTAATAACATAATATACAGTGAGCCCCAAAAAGCATTGGTCAGTTTCAATTTGCAATAACAATTTATTTGCTTAAATTACACAGTTAATCAAAACTATTTCTTAAAGACCAAGAATGGGAGATTCACTTATGAAAAATGCTGTCGGTTAAATGACTCCCCTCTTGTTGAATGCACTCTTTTAAACGGTGGCCGAAATCTCTCCACGTTGCCACATATCCTGCAGTATAGCTTCAATATTTTCCCGAATAAACATTTTAAGCTTTTCCAGATTTTTTATCTTTCTTGTAAATACTCTGCTCTTCAAGTAATCCCAAAGAAAAAATCAGGAGTGGTTATGTCCTGCGATCTCGAGGGCTAATAAAGGTCACCATAGCAAGAAATCAGTTTATTTGGAAACGATTGTCGTAGGAGATTCGTATTAATTCTTGCGGTGTAATTTGTAGCACCTTCTGTTGAAATCAATATTCATTTACTATCTCCTCCTCTATTAGCAATAAAAAGATCTTTAAAGCATGTAATGTCTTTGAGATGTAACCGTTACCGTTTCACCAATTTCCTCGAAAAAATGAGCCCCGACAATCTTTGAGGGTGAAACAGCACACCAAACTGTCACTTTCGGAGGATGTCAAACATTGAAACAAAACTCCCAAGTTTCCGATTTATGAAGAAATTATCATTGATTCCATAGGTGAAGTGTATGGGTTTTTATTAGGTATTGAAACTGACCAATGCTTTTTGGCGCTCACTGTACTATTATCTACGATAGAATCTAAAAAATACGGGAAATATAAAAAATATTTTACATGTAATTTTGAGTGTTTTAAAAATTTTAAAACACTTTCCTACTAACTACGTGCCTAATGAAATTTTTTAAGCACGTTGCTATTAACGACGTAAACTAATGAAAACATGTTATTAAACAGTCGTTTTACAAACTTAAAACTGCCAACTAAAAGGCAATTGTTTGCTGGTAATCCTAATTTACATTTAATTTTTTTTTATATTTACCGTGTTTTCTAAATTCTATCGTAGATAAAATATTGTACGATACACATGCGTAAAGCATCTTTAGTCACTCGCCGGGCTTAAAATACTCGCTCACTCGCGTATTAACTCTACCCCACTCGTGCCTAAAGAGTAGCTTTGTGCACTTGTATTGTAAATTACTATTTTCAAACTATTTATGGTACAAAAAATGGAACATTAAAGTCTTAGTACTTTAAAGTAAAATATTAAAGTTCAAGTACTTTAATAGTATATTATGTATTAAGTTTTATAATAGTCAATTTAGTCACGAGTTTTATTGATCACGAGCGAAGCGAGTGTTTAATAAAATGAGTGACTAATAAGTTTATAAAACGAGTTGCATACTATACTTTTTCTACGACCACAAATTTAGAGAATATAACATCATATAATTTCATTAAAAATTTGACATTTATTATATTAGGTTAAATTATGCTCGACAAACGTCAAAGTGACGGTTGAAAACTAACTTGATTTTAGTTTTGGCTGTGACTAATAAAGCAAATACTATTTGAACCTAACTTCACCCCATGACTAAAACATCATTGCCAACTTCCGCTCATGACTAAGAGGCTCTTTAGTCATAAGTTATGCAAGGTATGATTAAAAGGTCACTTAGCGACGTGTATGTTAGTATGTTAAATGGCATTTTAGTTACAGGAGTAGAAAAAAACTTATTTATGGTACAAAAAATGGAACATTAAGGTACTATTACTCTAAAGTAAAATATTAAAGTTGAAGTATTTTTGCAAAAATTTCCGTTTTCCTGTCTTCTGACTCAGAAAAAGTGGGTTTCTGTCTGCCACTCTGTGAGTCTGTCTGTTTCCTCTCTACAGCCTAGACCAGGGGTCGGGGAACTTTTTCACCTGTTACCCCAAGATATATATGTTTATGCCAAGGTTACCCCCTTGATTTGAAAGGGGAAAAAATCGTAGTTTATTTAAATTCGAAAGGTTTTTAATCCATTTATACGGAGAATGCAATTATAAATATAAAAAGTATAAAGTAAATGCGATAATAGCTATTTGTGCAGCAAGTGCTAAAAGTGGACGTTTATGCACGAGACATGGAAATTATGAAACGGAGCCGAAGGTTGAGTTTCATAACATGTTTCGTGCATAAACACTTTTAGCACGAGTTTGCACACAAAGGTTTGCTTTTATGACAGTTATAATTTATGTCATAATAAAGAGATGGCGTTGACGTGCAGGTGAATGTTTCTGCAGCCAGTAGCTGTCAAAGTTAGTTATCAACGGTAATTATAAATGTACACATTTTACTTTATTCATTACATAATGCTTCAATTATTAAAAAAAAACACTTTACCTCTAACGAAAGAAGTAACTAGAATAACTTTATAACCTCACTTCCAGTTCAAAATTCTAAATTCCACACCAGCTGTTACTTTTAGCACATGGGCTAAAAATAAACAGCTGATTTCACTTTTAATACACTGATTTATAAAACGTCACTTTTAATAAAAAAAAGCTAGCGCTAAAAGGCCTACTTTTAGTAGTGGCCGTAGAAAAAATAAATTAATATCATTATGAAACACAAGGATTTCTTTGAAAACCTTTTACCTTCAGGTTTTGGAGAATTGATGTTTCATTTTTGAAACAAGAACATCAAAATTAGGGGATTGTGATGTCAGAACAATTTGGATACTGTCTTCGGGGTCCAACCGATTTCTTTGCTTTGCTCATTAGAGTGGAAAACTCTTGTTCGCAAAGGTAGGTTGTTGCAAAAGGCAGTAACTTTTTGACTGCTTCCTCATGTACAATTTTGAAAGCCTTTGCAGCTCTTAATATGCAACAGTATGACCGATTTGCTTTGTTTTCAAATTCAATACGTGCTTCATTATTGAATCGAAGTTCAAGAAATGTATCTGCCAACTCTTGAGCCTCTTCTGTATATTTTGGTTATTTATGAAAATAAGTGTAGAAAGCTTGATATCATTAAATCAATAGCTTCGTAATAATGATATAGGCCCATAACCATCATTTGCCCTTAAAATAAGAAAGTTAGGATCAAACTCTCAAAAGATATGAAAATAAAGGAAAATATAAAATCATATTTGAACTTTTCGTTTGTTGCACATAACTGAAAACTAAGGCGGCTATGTTCAATTTCTCTTTTGAACATTATTCAGCATTAGAATCTACAACTTTGGCCCAATTTAACTAACCCTGTATCTCTTACGGTTTTCGAAATCCCAATGGTGAGAATCGAAATTGAATAACCCTGTATATAAAATTGAATGTATGTTTATATGAACAAAAATCTTGGCCACTTCCAGGCGACGTAGATAACTACTTGATATTTTGTACAATTTTAGACTTTAGGGGCCCAATAGAAGAAAAAAATTGTAAAAATGTCACCCGCCTAGGGGTGAAAAATTATAGTACTTATATACAAACTTGCCGCAATTATAAGTTTTAAGAATCGGAAAATCTGATAATCATCCCTCAACCCCTTAGGGGATAAAAATTGAAGTAAGGGAGTAAGATTACATTTATTACAGTTTATAAGTTTTGGGATTTTAATAAAGGAAAACAAATGAACTCGAAATTTCCACAATCATCCCCCAACCCCTTGGGATACACAATCCGCTTACGTCACATAAGGAAAATACCTCAGTGTTTGTTTAATTTAAAAAAATAATATCCATTGCCAAGAACTGGATTCTCTGCTAATTGACAGCAAAATTGAAGTTGAAGCCCATATTACTCAATACTACTTATGGTATCAACTTGCAATCCTAATCCTATCTAATGAGTGGGCTAAATACCTTCAACTAAAGTACTTTTTTTTTCTGTAATAACTCTCAAAGTGTTACAATGTTAGTAGATATGTGATTAAGATTAAGACGCTAGGAATTTTTTATACTCGTGTTGGTAGAACTTTTTCAAAATTATGGTTATGTGTCAATTTTGAATGTCAAAGTTCCTTAATTTGAAGTCTTGACAAATTTCTTTTTCTAACATGGAATCATCATCATCATCAATAAAATCGGATAATAGTATATTAAAGTATGAGTGGATAACAAGGTCTTTAAAACACGCGCGAGTTTTCGAGCACGACGGCGTAGCGTAGAGTAAGTGTTTTAAAGACCAGTTATCCACGAATACTTTACGCTATTTTTTATTATACCTCCAATACTGGAAATAAATTACGCACTAAAAACTTAGAAATAATTTTTGTGGTGATAAATCGAGAGGGCATAATAATATTGCTACTATAGTTACGAGAATAATTTAAGTTTTTGTCGCGTCCATGTCCGTTGTTGCATTCAGTCGTTTCCTTGACAACCTTTAAAGCTCGGCGAGCTTTAATCGCCTGTATTCGCACGCTCAGGCGTGCTTTAAACGGCGATTATGATGCAGGTATAATAAAAAAAAAGAAAACCAAGAAATATTTTAAATGCAAAAATGAAGCAAGCGATATTAAATTATGACATATCTGTCAAAATGACAATAATTTTTTTAGTGGAAAAAAGAACTAAAAATCTATGTACCAACATTATTAAAACTAGGGACCCTGCAGGAATGCAACTTATCCCCTAGAAAGTTGACCTTGAAAATTATTATAGAAAAAAAATTTACTTTATGTTAGTTAGAAAGTTCCCATTCCAGATACTGCCCTTCGTACTTTGCATATGCTTACGGCTGCTCGCAATATTAGTACTCGTCCTGCATTCAAATATTTAATGCATTGAAATCGTCCCGCAAAATTGCCAAATGCGTTCCGCTAGTCCCGTATTTCTTAGTATATTCTTATAGTTATTCGTAATACACTGCTGCGAAAACTGTAATGTTTTACGTATTTTGCATTTGACAGTTGACAGACAGATTCTAAAAGCTCATTCACCGTAAAACAAGCTCGTACGATTAAATGCACCCATCGAATGGTGGCTGTACTCCATGTAGCCTCTCCCACCGAGCTTTGTAGAGTAGTGGTTAGCACATCTGCTTAGGATTCGGAAGGTCGCGGGTTCGATTCCTCTGGCCGTCTGCTCTGATTCACGTTTTTAGGTGGGTTTCCTGAGTCAACCGAGTACATTCTCTGAGGCGAATGCAGGGACAGTACTTCTCCACCTTTCTTCCATTTTTCACCCCTCCTTTCCCTCGCCCATCCTATAATTCCCGTTCTTGGCTGAAGATGGATGCAAGGTCCCTATTGGGAAGTGAACTGAAGGCGGAGCTTAGTTAAATGGCCGCTCTAAGTAGGTACGATTCTTAAAGCCTATGTATTTCCCTACTTAAACGCTGATCTTAAATGTTTTTTAGTATTTGTTTAAATACTTTTAGGGGCATAATATTGGTCATGCTGCATTATTTACAAAGTTTCTATTTCTATTAGGTAAGTATTTGTTACACACAGCAATTATTGGGGAATTTTAAGTCTTATGGTTGTTAAAGATGTTCTAATTATACTTTAATAGTCACGTATTAGTCATCAATAGTACAAATAAATAAGTTCGTTACACGCCGCAGAAGTCAAACGGTTGGAAAATGTGACGTGTTCCTGTAAAGCTGGAGCAAGTCGTAGATGTAAACACACTGTAGTAACTTTAATGTATCTGAACAGTTAAGACACGTTAAAAAAACAAAATTGTGGTTTAATATAAAATTATTCATATCTGAAGGTTTTGCTTTCGCGGCATTCGCAATTGAAGATTTTGGTAAATTGCATTTTGGAACAGCAATTTTCTTCAGATGCCTTCTCTTTGCAGCTATGTCTACAACATTACAAAGTAATTAGAAAACTAAAAGGACTGTCAAAACTTTAACACTTGTTTTGCGTTTACGTCTTGTGTTATTGGATTTGCATTATAAATTTTAATTGATATCATTACGATAATAAGTATTGTACTCACCAGGAAGAATATAATCTTCTTTTTTAAAATGCAGAGAACAGACATGCATACTTTCTGTAACTTTTTTCCCCATTCTAAGTAAACGAATCCATTCCTTTCGCCGATCTGCTTTCTGATTATTAATTTTTACAAATTCTCCTACTTTAGGAGACATGGAACCGCACAGTTGTATCGCGTTTTGATAGTGATTTACAACCATACACGCAACAAAACCGTTTCGATTTATTTGGTATAGGAGAAAATCTAGCTCCCTCACGTTCACGATCCATTTTTACGTTAAAGATATCCCGTTATTAAAAATATAAACAATAAATTAATAAATATAAACAAGACACTGAACTTCAGTAAGAACGAACCTAGTAAAAACAAGAACAAGCAAGGTAAATGTAGGCATGTACCGTTGCGGCCAACTCAAAGTGCACGGCAGATTTTTAGCTTGTAATACGATATTCTAATCATAGACGTCGAGTTTTGACGTTTACGTTTGTCATCAACTGTCATAAAACTGAAAACTCGGAAAATTCCCAGACATTTGTCAGAAGCAGAGAAAATGCGAGCTATTACAAAACTGGAAGAGAACTGATCGCTGAGTCGAGTCGCAACAGATTTGCATGTGAGAAGGAGCTGCACTTTCAAAATTAAAAATCGTTGGCAGCAAAGACTTTTGCAAGAGAAGTTTTTTTTAACACCAGAGAACAAAGAATGAAGAGTACAATTTGCAACCGCCTATTTGAATGAGATCGACGACTTTTGGAACACGACTGTTTTCTCAGGTGAAAAGGTATTTCAATCATTTACCAATTGACGATTAAGGGTGTGTAGACCACAAAATTCAAGATTTGAGGAGCAATATTATGCTCAACCCTTAAGGAGTAGTGCACGATTCTCTGTAAACGTATGGGGATGGATCAATGCTTACGGATCTGGGGCATGCTATAGAATTAATGGTCGACTGAATGCTGAAAATTATCGCAACATTTTGCAAAATGTGATGCTGCCATCTGTAAGAAAGGTCTTTCCTAATCAATTTACTTTTCAACAGGCAAGATATTACTTAATTAATTAATTTTGCTTATGTTAACGTCATTGATAACATTATTTTCACAGGATAACTGTCCTGTGCATGCAGCAGGGATTGTTCATTAATGGTTTGATGGGAATAATATCAATTTATTACCATGGCCTGCAAGAAGTCCGGACTTGAATCCCATCGAAAATGTTTGGGACTATTTAACTACAAAAATGTATACCAGGGATTTTGCACCAAACAAAACCGATGGATTATGGGAAAGAATATGAAATGCTTGGAAGGAACTGAGAGAAGGATACAATATGGAAACATTGGTCAACTCTATGCTAAACAAACTGCAAAGCGTAGTAGCAATTGAATACTAATACATATTTATTAAATACATATTATTATATAGTTTGTTTACTTGTGAAACTTTGCTAAAATACAAACATCAAAAAAGTAATACCTATTCTTATAACCACAAGCAACGCCACTGGAGAAACCCCCATTTAATAAGCCGAAAAATCGCAAAAATAACCATAGTAACAAAAAACCGTGCACTTTGAGGTGTCCGTAACTGTACCAACGTATTACAGCTGCGCTCGAAAATAAAAGTAAAAGAATTTAAATAGTCATTAGCGGGGTAGTTGTAGGTCTGAATCAGAGGAGAAAGTTGCCAGAATAAATATTCACTTATAATACCATGAGTAGGTAGTCAAAGTTATGTCGACTATTTTTGCGGTGGTGTCACGAATGTCCATTGCGCTTTGGTACGATTAGGACGAGTGCGCTAGCACGAGTCCTAATCCCAAGCGCAATGAACATGAGTAGTGATACCACCGCAAAAATAATCTACTTAACTTTGACTAAGAATGGTATTCGAGGGACTATTTAATGAACCAAACTACTTTTTCAAATTAGTTTTCAGTAAATCTAGCAACAAACTACGCAATTTCTATAGTAACAGAACACTAATATTGACTTTTTCTAATAAAAATCGCATTTGTTAAAAATAGTCAAGGGTAATACCACAAGTAGTGGATATATTTTTGACAAATATTTTGCGGTTTCCATGTAAATTATTGCGTTTAAATTTCACGATACAAAATCACATTAAAAATGTCACGAGCCGAAGGCGAGTGACATTTAAATGTGATTTTGTTGAGTGAAATTTGCAATAATTTCTACGGAAATTGCAAAATATTTAAAAAAAATATATCCACTTCGAGTGGTATTTGGAACGACTATTTAACAATATTAATCATAACGGTTAACTTTATTGAAAAATAATCTAACAATTAATATAATTATTCATTCTCAATTAAATTCGGCGGAATACTTTCAAAACACAACATTTTAAAATTTTTAACGCAAGCCAAACTTTGTTCACACAGTTTGTTTGTGTTTAGTTTTACGTAACCTGACGATATCACTAAGGACAGAACATCATTGCTAAGCGATATTTCGCAACAAGGCTGTTTAGTTTTTGAGTAGGTACATTGTTTTGTGAATATTTTGCACGGTGCCCAATATTCACTGATATACTGCTTTTATTGGTTGAAAATAGCAAATGTCTGCAATGTGATTGGCTTATATGTTATAGTGTTGAATAGTCACTTGAATACCTTCTAGGAAGATATATCCACTGATATTTTTTTGATTGGTCAAGAAACGTCAGAATTCTGGATTTCCATTGGTCACTTTTTGACAGATGACAGGTGAATTGAATAGTCCCTAGTATAAAGACGTTTCTCGCATTAGTAACTTTGTAATAAGCCAACAAATAATTAGCTTATACCATTTAGCTCAATGCGAGTTTAAATTTCGACCTCATTGGCACAGTTCAAAATTCTACCGCATGGTGGCGTAGCGCTTGGATTCAGTTGCCAATAGCAGCCCACCCCCAGTTGGGGGAATTGAAATAACCCTGAACCCTTACCTTACCCTTAGCCTCTTCCTAGTCCTAGTACAATATCTCCTGTGCATCCAGTCACAGAGCGGATTTTTCTCTAATAAATGCTATGTGGACATCAGAAAAACAGCTTTAAATGTAGAAACAATGCTTGAAAAGTTAATTGTAATATGTAATATGGAAGCTATGAAAACCTACCAAATGTTAAAGGAAAACCCAGAACTAGAAGTGTGATAGCAATAACAACTTAGATTTTTAAAATAATAGTGGAGGACAATGAAAAAAATGTGATATATTTGCATACAGTGACCACTAAAAAGTCGGCATCATATTTTTTTTCTTTAGCTAAAATTAAATTTTTCGATTTCTATAAAATGCCTTTTAAAATTTCACATACCAAGACTTAATTTGAAAATTCATTTTTTTAAGTGAAGACTAAAGATTTATAATTCGGAAAAATAACATAAAATGTTAATAACTCCTTTACATTTTTTATTAATTACCGAAGAGTTATATGTTCACATAATTTTTACGTCTTTCATACAAGACGCTTTTCAGGAAAAATATTTTTCAATGATAATATCCATTTAAATGGCTTCTAAAAACTCTAATCTATCCCTGTTAATGAATTACTTTTACAAAAACCCTGTAAATGTTCTTTTACAGTTGTCTAAATGAGGCGACATTTAATCTGGATAAAGAAAAGTCTCCTCATTTATACAACTGTAAAAGAACATTTACAAAATTTTTAAGTAAATATTAATTATCATTGAAAAATATTTCTCCTGAAAACCACCTTGCATCAAAAATGTAAAAATTCTGCGAATATAGTTCGGTAAATAATAAAAAATCTAGAGGAGTAATTGACATTTTCTATTATTTTTTTTTAATTATAACTTTTTAGCCTTTACCTAAAAACTTTGAATTTTAAAATTAAGTTTATCTACGACCACTACTAAAAGTAGGCCTTTTAGCGCCAGCTTGTTTCACTAAAAATGACGTTTTATAGTTTACCGTGATTAAAGAAATCAGCTGTTTACTTTTAGCTCTAGTGCTAAAAGTGAAGTGAGGTTATAAAACTACAATTTCGAATTGGAAGTGAAGTTGTAAAGTTATTCTAGTTGCGTCTCGCGTTACAGGTAAAGTGTTTTTGAAATCATTAATGCGTTATGTAATGAATACACTCAGATGTGGAGTATTAATAATTACATTTCGTAACTGACCTTGACAGCACTGGCTTCGCAAACATTCGCCTGCGCGTGGTATACTATTTATTATGACATAAATTAGAAGTGTCGTAGATGCAAACATTTGTTAAATCGATATTTATGGATTAATAACGGTAAAATTAAGGTCGTAGATAAAATATTGTATGCAACGCGTGCTAAAAGTCATTTATGCACGAGACATGTTATGTCTCGTGCATCAACGTCGACTTTTAGCACTTGTTGTATGAATAGCTATTTTGTATGTGAAATTAAAAATTCCCATATTATGCAAACTTTTTGGCATTCACTGTATACTGTTATCCCCCCTTCTCCCTCCCGGACAGAGTAATAATGTCTCGCATTCAGGAGTTCAATAGTTGGCAGCCTTACGGATGCCGTTTTGGCCATTTTTTTGAAAGCACAAAATCTTACTTTTGTGTGAAATGTATTCAGTGGCTTTTAAATGTTTAATTAAACTGTTGCAAAATAGAAGTGACAAAATACACCATCTAAATCGTTCTACGTTACATAAAAAGTTCAAATTTGTACTATTCAATGTCATAATATATGACGTAATTTACTTTTTCGACGACTGACATCAAAAGTAGATTTTTCTCACTGTCATTTGACAACAGAAAGTTGACATTTGCCGCTGAGCGTGCGTTTTCATCACTTTGCCGCTCGCCGAGCGTTTTGGGTTTCCGCGTGAACAAAATAGGTAGCCACATCCGAATGTTTCCTTGACAATGCCCGTCATTTGTCGAAATAATCGCGTCACATGTCTAATACACTGCGCGAGTAATGTTAACTTGATTGTCAATTAATATTTACAATAAAATTAAATATAATATTTTCCATTAATAATATGCTCAGTCGTCGAAAAAATAGTATGTATGTTTTGAGCTAAAAGTGCGCTTGCCGCTTTTGCATGATTGTTGGTTTCGGCTTTGCCTCAACCAGCAATATTCATGCGCAAGCGCCAAGAATGCACTTTCAGCTCTTAACATACAATATACTATTCTGAGGGTCTCTCAATATTAATTTGATATTGTTGTCATGGGAAAAGAAAAAGAAAAGAAATTACGCCAATATGTTTAAAACACTTCAAAGAAAGCGAATCATTACTACAACAAAATACATTTTTTTATATTCTAATATAATGTTCGGTGATTGGCTAATTGAAATTATTATTTCCATTAAACTTACAATAATACAGAAAAATACGTATTAAGTTATTCCTTTATAACTATTTTACTAAACTTAAAAGCATTCGTTTGCCCTACACGAACTCAAATTTTCCGCTATTTATCTGTATGATAATTTGATATATAGTTTATTCAGTAAACACAAAAACATTTTAATTTTTTTGAAGTTGGCATATGCATACAATTTTTGTACTAGGGATTCTGTATTTTGTTTTGCAAAGGTTTTCACACCTGCATAAAGTTAAGTTTGAATTTAAAAATGACAATCAATGGCAATTAATATTTCTCAATATTTCAGTGTCAAAGTAGATATTTTTCTGCAAATTGTCCCCTGAACTTTTATAAAATGTAATAAAAACACCTATTAATAAACACCACGTCAATAGTATCTAACACAATATTTGCATAATATCCTTAATAGTAATTTACGATACAAGTGCGTAAAGCTACTCTTTAGGCACGAGTGGGGTAGAGTTAAAATGCGAGTGAGCGAGCATTTTAAGCCCCGCGAGTGACTAAAGATGCTTTACGCATGTGTATCGTACATTATTTTATCTACGATAGAATCTAGAAAACACGGTAAATATGAAAAAAATAAATAAATGTAAATTAGGATTACCACCAACCGGTCGTAATTTTGCGTGTTTTAAAAATTTTAAAACACGTTGCTACTCACAACGTACCTAAAGAAATCTTTTAAATACGTTACTAGTGACGACGTAAACTAATGAAAACATGTTATTAAACAGTCGTTTTACAAACTTAAAACTGCCAACTAAAAGGCAATTTTACACACTGTCGTAGATAAAAGTAATTATTTGCAATATTTATGACAGTTGCTAGATAAATGTCACATCATTAACCTATTTGTTTTAGTAACGTTTTTTAAGTAAATTTCTAGACAAAGATGAATTTTGGAAGTACACTCATGAAATTTTGGAAATCAAAGACCACTTTGTGTTTTTATGTTTACTGAACAGACTATACCGGCTATAGATTTGTAACAGTACTATCAACCTCTATGTTAAACAGTTAAAATTTTTAAGAGCTGTGTTTGGCGACAGCTTAAGCTCTTTAGTAAAACGGGTTGTCTATGCAAAAAATTATAAGAAGCACAAACTGGCAAATACATTTGTCCGTGATAGTACATCAGCAATTTCACATTTAAAGGTATCTGCAACCCAACTGACATTATGCGAATCAAGATCTGGAAAGTAATCAGAGAACCGCTCTTTGAGTTTGGTACGATGCCTTATAAAGTACGTTTTTTTTCTATAATAACTGTCAAAGTGTTACAATGTTGGTAGATTTGTGATTAAAACGCTAGAAAATTTTTATACCTCGTGTTGGTAGAACTTTTTCAAAATTATGGTTATGTGTCAATTTTGAATGTCAAAGTTTCTTTATTTGAACTCTCGACAAATTTCTTTTTTTAACATGGAATCATCATCATCATCAATAAAATCGGATAAAAAAAAGAAAACCAAGAAATATTTTAAATGCAACAATGAAGCAAGCGATTATGACATGTCGGTCAAAATGACAATCATTTCTTTAGTGGAAGAAAAGAACTAAAAATCTATGTACCAACATTATTAAAACTAGGGACCCTGCAGGAATGCAACTTATCCCCTAGAAAGTTGACCTTAAAAATTATTATAGAAAAAAAATGTACTTTAACTGTATCCTTAATGTCCTCACAAGTAATATTTTCACAATCTTACAAACACAAAGATAACTTTGAAAAGGTTGTTTTGTTCTTCTTTCTGTCTCCAATATAAAAGCTTTTATTCAAACGCTGAAATCTTTTCTGTGACTAAAATTATATTGATGTTTTTTTCTTGTACTTCTTTGTTCAATACATTTATATACTCAAATATATCAGCTAAATACAGGGTGATTTTTTACTTATACGCATAATTGCGAGGAATGATATTTCGTGATGTGTAGTGACGGGCAATTAAAAAAGTGTGGTAAAAGCTTTTTATTAACGGAGATAATGAATTAATTATGTTGAGAGTGGTGAACTAGTAATAGCTATTAACAGATCTAGGAATGTTAAGGGTATCATAACTGCCTTAGATGTTGTTTTGAAATCCGAGCTCGTAGAGCGAGGATTTTAAAACATCTCAGGCTGTTATGGTTCATAACATCCGTGGTTTGTTCAATAGTTTATCGGTTGCACTATGGTAATGGTTGCCATGTACGGTAAGGAATATTACCGTACAGGTACAGTTATGACTTAATTTGACTTTTCAAACCTAGAGTGATAGTACCTTAGTGAAACCCATAATAGTAATTTACGTTATAAGTCCGGTAAACGCAAGTTTACAGTAGCGAGACCAAACGTTTCGCGACGAGGCGACGTAGGAGCCGAGTCTCGAATGTTGAGACGAGCTACTGTAAAAGTTTACCGGACGTATGTCGTAATCCGTTTTATTTCATACTGCAATTATAGGATTTTTACTTAAAACTACAAAAAAAAATTTTTTTAATTGAAAATATCATTATCTATGAAAAACTAGTCTCTAAGGTTACTGCTTATATTTTTTTAGTAATAAATAGTTTGATTATTGATTTATTTCATTTGAGTCCGGTTAAAGGTTTTACCGGACCTGATACCGTAAAGCCTCATTTTCCGGATTGAAATCATTAACTTAAAAATGGGTGTTACGATGCAGTATGAACTAAATATAAAATTATCGCAGTTACCTTGAATTGTATCTGTCACTTGTCAAATTGGAGCTTCTGTTATTCGTAAACAAAATTATGGCACCTAACTTCACCAACGCAAAACTCATGGGCATCGTATTAACGTATATAGGGAAGTACACCAAAATTCAGTAGCTGCAGCTCGGCTTTACGCACAAAGCTTTCCTCAAACATATCATTCGGGTCGAGACACTTTTCTACGTGTTGGACAGCGTGGTAGAGAAACTGGTAATTTACAACCGAAGTTCGGCCACAACGGGGGAGCCATCAGGCCTAAGCGCATTTTAAATCTTGAAGAGGATGTGTTGAACAGTGTCGAGGAGCAACCAACTCTTAGTACTCGGACAATTGCAGCACAATTTGGCATATCACAGTCAACAGTTTGGAGTTTAATAAGGCATGCATTACTACACCCTTTTCACGTTCAACGTGTACAAGCTCTACTTCAAAGTGTTCCCCCTCTTCGAATAGTGTTTTGCAAGTGGCTTTTACATCAGGATCAGGTTCAACCCAACTTTACTGGCCATGTTTTAGTTACGGATGAGACAATTTTCACAATACGCATTTTTGGGCAAAGGAAAACCCACACGCCATTCGACGACTTGCAGCAACGATTTTCAGTGAATGTATGGGCTGGAATTGTGAATAGATTACTAACTGGGCCTTTTATCCTACTGCCAAATTGTTTAAATAGTGCTGCTTATTTAGAATTTTTGCAAGAAAATTTACCAGAACTGCTCGAGGAAGTTAATATTGACGTTCGACAGCGTATGTGGTTCCTTCACGATGGTGCATCACCGCATTTTGCGCTAGAGGTACGACATTATCTTAATAAGGTGTTTCCGGGAAGATGCAATTGCTTAGGTCGCCTAGGTAAATTGCCTAGGTCGCCTGACCTAATTCCCCTTCACTTTTATTTTTAGGACACTTGAAAAATGTGGTGTACGCAACCGAAGTCAATACTGAGGAAGAGTTGCGAAATCGTATAAACTAGCTGTAACCCGCGGCCTATGCCGGATTTAAAATGAAGGACCAATTTAATAACTTTATAAACCTGCAGAAACCTGTAAAAAATGAAGCGATAACAGAGGAAGGTAAAGTATATATATATATAGGATGTAAAAATAGTAAGTACTGCATTCGTTTTCAATGTTCTTATTCCATCAGTGGTTTTTGTAATTTGCGATACTTCAAAGTGTCACTGCAGCAATTGGGAACCAATAATATTGTAGGTACAATTTTATTGAAAAGTACTTACCTCACTGTTGTATCTCATATGTAACAGAATGTTTCAATTAGATATTGTTTGTACTTTTATTCACTATTAAAAAATCAGAATTCACAATTGACAATTAGAACAAGTAAAGTCAAAAAAACAAAAACTACTAATTCAAAACATGGCTGATTGTATTTTAAACATAACACTCACATAAACGCAAAGCAGTGGTAGGAGTCCAATTCTTACTTTTGCAAAATTAGTCCCAGTGCTCCCTTGGTTGCATATTTTTGGAAAATCTGAACAACGCTATCCCGTGACCTTACTTTCTACTACAATTATCTGCTGCACAATAGACCTTTATCACAGAAATAATACTTGTAGCCCCTGCTAGAAGACGAAACACCACAAAACCAAACATGAGGCAGGTCAGACACAAAAAGTTCATAGTTGTCAAACACAAGTTAGTGTCATATCAACCGAAGCATCAAGGATTTTTAATAGTGTGTTTAAACCAGGGATGAGCAACCAGCGGTCCGCGGGCCGCATGCGGCCCGCCACTCTTTCTAGTACGGCCCTTCAAAGATTTTACATTTTGACTTTTAAAAATTCCTACCAGTGTCCCGCAGACTCATTGTATCCTAGGCGTGTTAACTTAATTTTTGGAAATCATGGGCACTGATGTGATCATTTCTAAAAATTATGCATCGGCATTTCTTGGTATGAAATGTAACGCGGCTTCGTTTGACGCTACGCATATGTGCCGCAAACGCTGCATCGGCAAGCGGCGTAAAGTCAAAGCTCGAAGGGTATTTCAACTCCTTCAGAAACCCGAAAATATGCCCAGCATTTAAAAAAATTAATAACGGAATTTGAATCGCGATTTAAAATATTTAGATCAGAAAAAGCCTTTCTTAGTTTTAACATTTTTGTTTTCACCATATAATATGGAAGTGGAAACAGTTCCAGGTTATTTACAAAACGACGCGGATTTAAGAAATGAATTTCAAAATGTTGACATACATAATTTTTATCAAAATTACATGAATTTAGAAAGATTCCCACGATTAGGCGCACAAGCAAAGCAAATAATTACACTTTTTGGAAGCACCCTTGTTTGCGAGCAATTATTTTCCGCCATGAAAATATTGACCAATTAATGGCAAAGAAGCAATGTTAAATTTCCCATTAAATAATCTTTTTTCACATATTGCAATGGTTCTACTTTAATAATCGGTATTTAAAATTAATTATATTATATAAGCCACTGTTTGCAATGTTATCAAAATAAAATTGAGACTGATTAAAATGTAATTCTCTTTCTCATTTAATCAGAATAATATGGTAGTATGCCCTTTTGTATTTTATTCGTCTGCAAATTAAATATAATTGAAAACTAGCTCGTAAAGCAAGAAAAACTCTTTGGTCCCAGGCGGATTCCCCTAATAAATTTATCTAGTGCGCCACTGGCATCAATTTTAGTTCAACTGCGCGATTGCTGAAATGTAATGCTGTCAAAATTATCACAGTTGGGTTTTATTTTGCAGGCTGCGTTGTGTTTTGATTTTTAATAAATGGAGTTTATGAACATTCGTCAAGGTAGCTATTTGAATTTTTCGCGCTCTTGGCGGCACTAATTATCTTTTGTTTCAGAAAATAACGCGGGCAAGCTTAAGCAATTGTTTTGGAAAAGCGTCCTTTTACTCGCATAACCTCAAACTTGGAATCCACTTGATATGGGAAGAGCACCTTCTCTGTGGCCGTGAAATATTTGAATTTTGCTCAGTAATGTCGTCTTTATGATGCGCGTAGCTTTCCCCGGGTCTAACCGTATTAATTTTAGGTTAAAATTGGTACCTGGTACTTGTCGTTCACTTCGGCTCGCTGGTATGACGCCGTTGATGTTGTGGCGCTGCTATGGGCCCCCTTGTGATGAAACCTCTCGTAGGCGGTCGTACAAAGCTGCCCTACACCCTGGAATGCTGACCTCGTAGCCCCACTGGACCCTTTGGTTGCACGCAGACTTCAAAAACTTCAGTTGGCTCGTTGACGAAGCTCTCGGGCAGATCCCTTCGTGGTATTTCTAATTTTTAGTGTCGGAATTCGTTGAAAATAACACCACACGAACTGGGTAATGCACTGAGTAAAACTCGATACCTTTTATGTTAAAATAAGCTTGTTTATTATATGAAAATGCAATTTTAAAAGCAGCACAATTTTACAGCATCAATCTAATTAATTTATTCATTTGTTCCTCCTAAATCCGTTATAAATAATTGATAACCATAACTAAACAAAACGGATATTAACCGAAGTCAATTACAGTACTTTTTAACATAAAATTATTTACAAATAAACATTTTTGCACACTGCCTAAAACTAAAAATCATGTCTGTTCATTTTAATTGTCAATGTCTCTTTACGCCACTAGCACGTTTTATTATAACTTAATTTGTCTCACACGCGTGATTGCATTGATTAGTTTTAAGAGTTCACATCCTTCTCACATTTGTTTCATATCCTCCTGTGTGCTTTTCTTACCAAATTTTTAAATGTATGCTTTTCCCCGCTATTATTGGTATTACAGCTTAATCTTACAATTGCCAATTATTTTCTTATAATTTGCTCTTTGATAATATAATTCTGACTTGCTGTACCTTATTTAAGATTGTTCATAAATGTTTCCTGCTTGTTTATTTGAATTCTACGCTACAATACCATACACTTAGCAAATCTTTCTGTGACACATCAATTCTATTGGTTCGGCTTTAGTTCTGCACAAACCTATTTAATTAATTTTGAAATGTTGCTTTCCACCTGTGAACAACGAGCCTTGTCCCTTGCGTTCCTTAATCAAATCCTTTCTTTTAATACAATCATCTCTTTCTCAATGCATTTACTGACTGATATTTAAGTTTATAGTCTCGCAGCTAAATAAAACACCCCTACTCCGTGCTTTGATTTAATTTTAATATTGTACTGCAATAGGGGCAGAGCCGTAGGGCCTAATACCACTGCAATATATCTTTCGCCGTTTTTTAATAATATTTCTATTAACGAGTGTTTTATTTCTGTATTTTTTTATACTAGGTTTATTTTGTTAATAAAGAGATAATTTGAATTCATCGTGCAGTGTTCGTATTTATACAAGTTTCGTACATGCGGCCCGCACAACATTTTTAAATTTGTAGCTGGCCCCTTGTCAAAAAAGGTTGCTCATCCCTGGTTTAAACGGTGCCTTGATACTTTTGCCGGTTTAACACGGCATGTAATGTTGTGCATTATTATAGAGGTATGATGCTGCTTCCGAGTCAACATGCTGGTCTACGCCGTGCGTGTGGTGCAGCATGGATTCGACGCGCTCAGGTGTGCATCGAAAACGAAGGAAATTACTTCAAACAGTTGTTGTGATACTCCAGTTTAAGTTACATAATTGATTCGTTATCTCCGTTAATGAAATACTTACTTACTACACTTTTTTTAATTACCCATCACTACAAATCACGAACTATAATTCCTCGCAATTATGCGTATAAGTCAAAAATCACCCTGTATGCGAGATGTGCAACCAGAAGAAGAATGTAAACCTATCTGCGAGAAAATGCTTTTGATCAACTATAAAAATTTAAAGTTCAGTTTTGAGAGCTCACATTCGATTCAAAACATTTCCACGTGAGAGCCACCTCACTTCTGCATGAAAAAATGGGTCTGTATATTCAACCTCACTATTTTTACACAATCCACGAAATAGCCGCTTGTTTAATGCATGTCCTTTGACAACATTGACAACCTTGATAACATCATGCATGACGACTTCCACAAAGTATTCATTAGCTTTATTGAAGACATCAATTCCACGAGATAGCAACTCGAGAGGACAACAAAACCATTCCTCATCAAACACAGACCACCAGCTACTATCAGCTACTATAGCCCCTCTATTTAGAAATAGTAGCGACACCCTTTCATGTTGCCGCTAAAGCAAAATCACGTTGGTATCCCTTAAGTCCCTAGCATATTTAAAAATCGCCAAGGAAGTTGCATAATTAATTAAAATGTGAAATTGACATTTGTCGTGCTTTTACTAATTTTTCTCTTCGAGGGCTAATTCGAGGTCGAGGACGTGGAAATGCCAGGGTGTTGTGTCGACAAGTGTAAAAATAGTGACAGAAAGATTTTTGCAGGTATTCAGATCTGTTATTTTTTCACTGAAATTTTAAATAGCAGTTGCTCGTATCGTTTAGTAACTTTTTGTATTTTAATGTTTGCAGCAGGTTTGCTCCACGATGTCGCTACTAGTAAATAGAGAGGCTATATCTACTAGAGTCCCTGTATAATATTAAAATAAGAGTTGGGACATGTGCGATACCCGTTTTTCATTGGTTGGAACCAATCTCATGGAGTATACCTATATTTTATACAATTTGACAACTCGTTTTCAAACTAAATAAAGAAATATATTGCATTCGTGATCTTTCTGGATGAGGGTTGGTCATGGAATTTAGACAGTTTTGGCAGTGTGATTGGTATTTAAGGAGTTGAATTGTGACTTTAATATTTGACATTCGATAATTTTATCTTAAGGTTATGTTTTCTATCATTTATCGTTTGCGCTGTTGCAAGCGCTTCCTCTGTATCTTAACGCAAAAGAGTTTATAAATCTAAATGTTTATTAAACTAATCATATGTTTTTTACAAGTAGCAGAAAATTGTTAGAATTTTAATTGTCTTCCTCTGTGTTTTAGCGTATTTTTCGACGATATTGGCAACACGTCTTTTATTTTCATGTTATAGTAGGTACCTCGGTTAATCCCTTCTTTACAATAAGCGCCTAAACGAGCTGAAGGAGAAACATGAAGTTAAGCTACTGTTCCGTAGAGTACCTGAAAAATGCTATAATTTCAACCATGCACAGAGAATAAAATATGAACTACCGCACTATGCTGTGCTTTGTTTCGACTGCACTTTCGCTGCATCCACTCAGGGGGTTTGATCTTCTTCAATTTTCTTGTTCACTGGGCATTGCTATATGATTGCTCCGACGTTCCCGTGGTAGTGTACAGGTATAATAGACGCCTCTGTTGCTTAAATAACTCTTTCTGGTTACTTACGTCTAAATTACTGATGACTGCCTTTTTGGCTTGTTTGGCAGCCTTTTTTGTTTGCCACGTTTGCAATAACTGCGTTTTTTCTCTTGAATATTTACTGAAATTTTGAACCGAAATGATAGAATTACTTCGACACGAAGTGTACGAAGTATTGAAATTCCCTCATATCGAAAACCACTCTGAGTCAAATATCTCTAAAATTCGAGCCAACCGACTAATGAACCCACTATATCAAATCTTCGTCTCGGCGGTGCGGATCTTTTGGTGAAGATCCCAGCCCACTAGATCAATCCCCCGCCCCCGTATTGGGGGGTACCTAAACGTGCTGTACGGGGGATGTATGTTCGTATGTGTACACGATTCCGGTCGCCAGGAACCTTCCTGAAGTCTTGGATCGTTTTCATACGATAGGTCCTCCGAAAATGAAGGCAACATCAACTTTTGAGCTATGGTCGTCGGCAAAAAAAAATTTTTTTTTGTTTTTTTTTTGATAAATAACTGGTTCATAGCATTTCATTGTATTAGCGAAACGGCGTGATGCTGAGTATCGAAGTATTCTTGGAAAGCACTGAAGGGCGCTTTTCTTGGGTGGGGGGTACCGTATATTTTTTTATTCCACTTCCATTACTTCACTAAGAGATTCTGACTCCGATTCTGAATGTGATTCAGAATTAGATTCTGCTAGTGAAATAATGATGGGAGGAATATTTTCAAACGAAAGGTTACCCATATGTTTTGTCCAGTCTGCTGAAATAAGTTCCTCACAAAGCTTACAATAATTTTGCCACATGTCTGGTGAACATTTTAAAAGAGCTTCAGACCATAAATTTGTAACCCTATCTTTAGATGGTGGACGCGAATTTATATGTTTGTTATAATAGGTCTTACAAAACCCCCATGCCATTTTGATAGGGTTGTATTGACAATGGTAGGGGGGTAATCTAAGAATTTCATTACCTTTCTCTTTTAAAAGTTCGTCGACTGCCTAGCGCTTGCTGTGATTTTCTCTAAAAGGTTTAATTAACTGCTAAAGCTGTTTTTTTTTGTATAGTTATCAGACAACTTTACTCTGTGTTTAACCAGCCATTCCTGCATTTCGCCTTTTTTGGTGGAAAATGTGAGCGTTTTGTCCAACTGCACAGAATGAAAAGGAGCGTTGTCCATAACTACCACACATTTACCATTAATCTTAGCTAAAGCAGGAATAAGCTGATTAATTACCCAATTTTGAAATACAGTTGCGGTCATGGTCTTGTGGTAATCTCTGTCGTTGTTTTTTGAATCCAATAAAAAATCGCATCCTTCCAAAACCCCAAATTTAGTTCCAGCATGCAAAATTGTGAATCGTTTTCCCTCCCCCCTGAATTTAGATGGTTTACTTTTACTATCATCTTCGTGAACCCAACGACGAATCGTAGATCCATTTTGGTAGATCCACGTTTCATCAAGGTACACGAAGATGATATTTTCATCGGAATTTTTAAAATGTAGATATTTTCTCAAGAAACTAATTTTGGATGCAACAACGTGCTTTTGTTCACATAAAATTTTGCTTCCATTAGTAAGTTTATACTTATATCCTATAGATTTTAGAATTTCGTATAGCATTGTTCTCCCTCCCGTAAACCCACACTGTTCCTTAATATCAACCAATAAATCACTTACTGTAAAAAACCTATTTTCGGAATTATATTGCCAAATCAGTTGTTGCAAATCCTTCCTAAAAAACTGATTTTGATATGAACTAGATTTAGAGCGTACGCCAACGACAGAAGATTGCAACTCTTTCGACTGTTGTTTTATAATAATTTCTGTTGTCGACCTCCCAAACTAAAAATTAATGCGTTATTAGGTAAATATACAAAACATGTATGTAATTATCTTTACCCCAAAAATATTGCAAACGCTGTTTACCAGACAATCATGGGTTAAATCAGGCCGCATATTTCGTAGGGTTTCAAAACATTTTTTTAATGTGCACTTTGGTTTCTTTTGATATCGTTTTGGGCATCTTCTTGCTGCGTTAATTCAACTTGAATTCAAATTGACACGAGCTTGACATAAACTACCGAGATCTTTTTAAAATCGCTAAATTTAGATTTGGCAGCACCGTAAAACGTAGTTTTTAATAAGAAGAAAACTTAAAGGAAACAAAATAGTAATTTTTGTATTAAGTGCGCGAAATGAGTGTTTTTTTTATGGCGCGTGAGAATGTCAATTTCCGCCGAGACCGTTAGGTCGAGGCAGAAAAGTCATTCAAACGCGCCATAAAAACACGAATTTTGCCACGAAATACAAACGTTTTTTCTACAGCCGTCAAAAAAAGAATAAATGATTCTCTGCAACAAAATCATACGTATATAGCAAATAAGTAGAGTAATATTATTATGTACGTAACGTTTTATATGTGTTGTAACTAAGGAAATGGTGTTTGTAATAACAAATTTAAAATTTAAATTTTTTATTTACGATCTAGTGTGTGAAACGCAATGTCACGCGCACATATTGAAACGTTAATGTCACTTTTATATGTCAGTTGTCGAAAAAATATAATAAAAAGAGTAACTTGATAAAACGAAATCATGGCCAACCCTCATCCAGAAAGATCGCGAAAGCAATATATCTAAGTTTATTTGCTGTCACTATGACAGGCTGCTCAGCACTTAATTGTAATAATGCAAGTCAGGCATTTTATTTTCACAAGTTTCTCAAAAAATCAACGCTGAAAGACATAAATACGGATGGATTGCGCTTGTATAATCAGCATTTCACATTTCACAATGGTTAACAAAATGTCAGTGGCAAGAATATCTATGAGCTTCAAAAGATTATAGAAACGTATTAAAACCAAGTTCCAACTATACTAAATGTTTTGCGATTAGTATTTTAAACCATAATAAGATTTTGATCAATGAACTGACAAAGAGAAAGAAACCACAAAATTGAAAATTTAGAAAATATTTTCAATCCTGCTAAAATTAATGCTATTCATCGCAAAACCAACTGCTTCATTCCATCGTTCAATAAAACTGCCAGCGCCGCATTACATCTTAAATTTACCTTTGGAACCAGTGGTTATAATAGCCGCATTTACCATAGCGTTGCGTTTGAACATTAAATAGAAAACTGGAATGTTTAAAACTTGAAAGTGGAATTTTACAGGATATATTTACATTTTTGAAATTATATGAATCACTAAGAAGATATGCAGCGTGTCTTTTGATAAATTTGTTGGCCGGATTACTCTCCCGAATCATACTGTGATTGCTACTCATAATTTAGTGTTTATGTTAGCTGTAATTACAAGCGTTGGAAGCAATTAAAGTTTCTTCATACCTAATACGTAATAGGTCTTCATTAGTAAATAGTAAATGTTTAAAAATAATGACAATGTCAAATCGAAGAATTTATTGACATGCATCTTGTCACGCAAGGATTATTTGTCAAATCAAACAAAACTGAAGGTTAACAAGCGGAAAAAACTTCGATGAAGAATCAAGTGGTATTTGACATTGGATCCACATGTCCCAACTCTTATCTTACTATATACCTTACTATATACAGGGACTCTATCAGCTACCATAGCCGACTAAATTAAATACCATGGCCTGCACATAGGGAACACCACCTAGAGACATCTAGTAATTAATACTGAAACGTATTTTATGTATGGCGGCAAATTTAAATATTTGACATATGGAATACAATAGCATATGTTGTTTCTATAGAAATGCTTATTTTTCCAATGTCGAAAATTGAAATGTGAATAGATTTAAGTCACCTTTGAAAATGTATTGACAACTTAAATGTTATTCTAACAATCAAAATAGTTATAGCACTTATTAGTACTCTGCTTGTTAAAAGTACTGAATAAAATTTTATTTATTTTATTTTAACCTGTTTTACAGTATAAATACCCAATTACAAAACAGTTTTATCTCAACCAGGCTTTGAACACCTGCAATATCAAGCACCAGACAATTCTTTGCACATTGGGAGAATTTCTGTAGTAGCCCCGGTATAATAATATCGTCGTTTTTTGCCATATAAGAAGCATGGCATTGTTTTTTGAAGCCTTCCCAATAAA
The DNA here is from genome assembly GCA_940337035.1 of Agriotes lineatus. NCBI lineage: Eukaryota > Metazoa > Arthropoda > Insecta > Coleoptera > Elateridae > Agriotes > Agriotes lineatus. Next base: position 12,191 of record CALNHX010003779.1, on the reverse strand, counting down.
CTCCTTGCGGGTTTCTGCTGATAAAGGTTAAACAAGCTGTGCAGTTAACCATTGGCACCCATAAGGTTATCACTATCGTAACAGTTCAGGTCTTCTCGTTATCGCCGAAAAACTTTTTAACTTTCACTCCACACTCAGTCCAGCTCTGTGTACATCCTTAGTTGTGAAAATATTCTACTAAATTTTAAAATGGTTAGTGCCAACTGCCTAGTGAATTGTGTGTTCGGCAGCAATGGGTTGAATTTTTACAAGCATTTTGTGGTACTAATAAACTGTAAAAAAAATGACTGTGTTGCATGTTAACTACATTTTTATTGCACATATCTCTAAAGTTACAGACTATACGGCCTTATGTAAAAATCATTTCGAACCACAGCAGCTTGTTAACAGTGGTAATTTCTGCAATTTTTAACTGATTGTGGTTTTGTTGTGTTACGACTGGTAACGGACACTTTTTCATCTAATGTCGCACTTTTTAAAATGTTAAGTGGGAGATCAATTAGAAATGACATTGAGCATCCTTTTCTTTCGCCACTACCACTATTTTTGTTATTCGATTATTGTCGTGCTTTAAAATTGGCAGAAATTTGTTTTTAGAATGTGATATGTATTTCTCGAATGGAAAATTACTTCAACGTATTTGAGATTATTATATAATTTACAGAAGGGATTACCAGTTAAATCTGTTCGATATTTAACAAGAGTGCATTTATATCCCACAATTTTAAAAAGATTCATGTTCTGCGAGCTATCCCAATATTTGCTCCTACAGTGACTAGTTCATTTTAATTTTTGAAAGAATCCGGTGACAATAATTTTCTTAACGTTAATGCTACAGTAACAGACATGGGGAATATTTATAATTTTTTCCAAATACACGTTTCAAACAAAAGTCAATACATTCGTCCCTTGGATAGCAGCATTGCACCTTACGTTCATGTAGTACGGGATTACCAGGATTGACAAAGGAAACCGCACACGCTCTAGAATTCCCTTCAGAAAGTACTACTTATTTATGCATAGAATATCTTCTTGAGCAAGCTGGCTTCTATTATGTATTAATACGAGTATTTAGTTCTGATGCCATTTAAGCAACTTTCTCTCAATGAAGCTACAGATGCCCGAACAGCAGAATATGCACTAAGGCAAATTTTGCTCTGTAGAATAGTTAAATCATCTGCCAGTTCAATAGCGCAGAGCATTTTAGTTTTATTAGTAGTATTGCCCAACTTTCATCTCTCCAAACAGCATCCATCAATAGCAAAGAATTGTTATTACCAGTAGAACTACGGTTGAAAATCCAAAGTTTAGACATCAATGACATGTCTAAAACCTACATTTATTCAGCATCCATAGCATTTGTATATTAAAAATACAACAAAAGATTACCTGTGATAATTGCATCTCCCCATTATTGTCAACTACTGTGCCAGGACCCTTGCTATGTTTAATTTATCTGCAAGACCGTGGATTAAAACTTCCACAAATAAACTTACTTTATATATTGATTTATTATAAATTGTGTTAAATTTCGACAAAAACAATAAACTGAGATTTCATGGTGCAACTAACCTTTTAAAGTTAAACGTCAGAATTTGACATTTGAGCTAAGAAACACACTAAATGCTTTTAAATTCCCACAATAGGTGTTCCCTATGTGCAGGCCATAGTAATTTAGTTGGCCGTGCTACAAATTACTACTGACATCTGTAGTCTCATCAAGCTAAGTAGCAAACCATTTAGTTACTTTTATTGAAGAAATAACTTCTTCTCTCACATTTTCTGCCAAAATATAAATTCTTTCTTTTACAACTTTTGCACAACGGCACTTACTTTAGTTTTATGGCTTCTTTTCGACCACACCTAATCTCTGCTGTTTTCAAAGCTGGTGGTTTAACCAATTCCTCACCAATAGTTTATGGTTTTTTGTTTCGGGCAATCAACCAGGCCACTTCAATGCTAGCCATTAATGCTAAACATTGATGGAATGTACAGTCGTGTGCAAATATATCTGGGACAATGGTTTTTTCATATGTAAATTGAGTTAAGATTTGAAGTATATTTGCATGGATTTCCTGTTATCAGAAAGAGTTACATTAAACTTTGACAAGTAAATGAAAATGTAGCTCTTTCTGGTAGCAGAAAATCCATGGAGATATTCTTCAATTTCCAACTAAACCTACATATGAAAAACCATTGTCCCAGATTTATTTGCACACGACTGTACCTCTCAAGTTGCTGTCCAGTCTTTATTTCTTGACAGGCATTTCTAAATTTACAAAAGTATTCCCGCGGTTTGGAAGACAGACGTGGGTGCAAATTACCCAAGAGTTTCTTCAATTTTCTCTTTTTTAAAGATTCTGCAGTCAGTACTTCCAAACAAACAACACCCTGTGGTTTCATTATTTCTTTGTCTTCTATTTATGTAAACCCATAATTGAGGAACTCTTCCTGACATATTCTTTTCTAGTTGATGTTATCTGAAAGGTAAGAATAACTGTGATTGAAGAAGTTTTAACCCTTCGGCAAACGCGTTTTTTCTAGTTACACGAGGACACGCGCAAAGTAGAGGAAACCTCCGCATGTACTGTCACGGACAAATGTATTTGCCAGTCTGTTCTCTGCAAAACTTTCCGATAGATGTCGCTAGAGCAAATAGTAGCAATGCGTTGCATTTATAAATTTTAGCCGGCTTTCATAGAAGTTGGCAAAACTGTAGCAAGTCCTTAAAAATACTGCAGAGAAATGGCGCGAAGTTTGAGTAGGCGTTGCGTCTCCAACTGTTTCACTGTGTAATTTAGAATTTTTCATTTTATCAAGATATGTGTAATTTCGGAGTAGTCTATTGTTATACAGTGTGTCCCATAAAGTTATCTACATATGGAAAACTTGTTTAATTATGTATGTATTAAACAAAGTATTCTTCATAAAAAGTTCTTCATTGCCCAAAAACCAAAGTGCGTTGATAACGTTCCTAAACTACCTGAAATTATAGAGGGTAGATAAAAAATAATAATTCGGCGAAAATAAAGTACCCTTATTTCTGAAGATAAAAAATGTTACTTAGGAAAGTCATTATAGTTCCTCTATTAAGTAGTTTAAGTAATTTTCCAAGGACCTGTGGCTTTTCTTAATTGAATTTATCTGACACATTATTTTGAAACAGAAATTAATTACAGGAGGCCGTCGTTTCATCATTATGCATAACTTTTTATTCTTAATAACACTTTTAAGTAAAATGTCTGTTATCCTTAGAAATACGCGTACTTTACTCTTTAACCGAATTGTAACTTTTTATCCATCCTGTAGAATATCGGATAGTTTTGGTTTATGAGCGCATTTGGTTTTTGGTTAATGCTGAACTTTTTTATAAAGAATCCTTTGTTTAGATAATTATATAATTAAAAAAGTTTACCATATGTAGAGAATTTTATGAGACACACTGCATATAAACGAAATTCACAACCCTGACTAATAAACGCAGAGCCGTAACCACTGGTACTAGAAACTTTAAATTTGGGTGGAAGGTTCAATTTGTTACGCAAGGTAGTGCTAAGAAGAGATTTCTTGAAATTCGACCCCAAAGGGTGGGGGGGTGAAAAGGGGTAAAATGTGTTTTCACGAATTTCGCAATAACTCTTAGACCCAATAAGATATCGACTTGGCGTTTGCTTACAAAGGTTTCCAATACAAATGTCTGAAAACGTATTTCAGGATTTTGCCCTAATCAACTCCTAAAGACGATTTTAAAATCTTTAGAAATATGTGTACAGGTTTTTTTTTAAATATTACCCCTAAAGGGGAAAATGAACAGGGGTAGGGGCTTAAAATTATTGATTTTTTTTCTTATAGGTCCATTTTAAAATAAAATGAGGTAGAAAAGATTTTTCGCAGTTTCACCCACAAAAGGTTGAAAGGGATATTCTGCAATAATATAGGTATATGCATAAAAGATAAAGCACCGACTCAACAACTCAGCGCCGTAATAATCCTTGGTACCAGGAGCAAGAAATTTGGCAAGAAGAGTTCGTTAATTACGTAGGGAACTGCTAGGGAAGGAGTTTTCGAAATTCCACCCCTAAGAAGGGGAAGGAAAGGGGTACAATGTCTTTTCACGAATTCCTCAATATCTCTAAGGGCCAATAATATATAGATTTGGTTTTTACTTAGAAATGTTACCTATACAAGTTCCTAAAAACGTAATTCAGAATTGTGCACTGATCAACTTCTAAATGTGCGAATTTGATATTGAAGTTTAACTTTTTATCACGAATGTGTGTGTACTTTAGAGGAACTACACTTGTTAGATCATCTTTAAGTTTTGTCGTCATTTTAAATTTTGGCCTCGATCCGGCCCTGCCTGTTCTCCGCTTTGAAGGCATTTTAGGCATTTGTACCTCGCAGTCCGTGTATCGGTTAAAATTAATTCAGATAGTCACGCTTTGTTAGCAGAATTTCATTTTTAAATTCACCCTTTGTTCTTTGTTGCCTGCAGGCGGATGCAGATTATCGTTTCTCAGAATTTCGCTAGTTGAGATTTTTAACCTTCGAGTCCCGTGTGGATTGCCCAGTCAGCTTTCTTGAGCTTCTGTTGAAATTTTCCGTTACCTTCCTTCGTCTTCGCATATGCAAGAGAAAGATGCAGATGGGACGCGTCTGCACTATGTGATTCTTCCCGCTTGCCGCTGAGGAGTAACTTCTCACTTCGCTACCGACTGTTGAATTAGAACAAGCGTTTTTGGGTTTTCTTCAACCCCCGGCTCGCATTGTTTGCGGCCGGGGAGACGTTGTTCGAACTTTCGTAATTTTCGTTGTGAATAACTGTGTGTGTTTGGTGAACTGTGTCGTACCATTTTTAACGTTTTCGAACTGTTCCGTTTGGCAAGAAATCTCCGGCGTTGACAGTGTTAAACTTTTCGTTTGAAGTGCATGTGAAGCATTAATTAGTGGGGTTAAGAGTTCTTATCGTTGAGGGTTGCGAGGCCCTTGAATATATCGTTTATACGGATCCTAACAAACTCTTGCTATCGAACCCAATGCTAATTTGAATCTAACGTCGTATTTTCGAAACTCGCATGTCGAGGGGTTTACCCCCGTGTTATCGCTACGTCGACTTCGCCCTCCGGGGGATTCTATTGCATCGTGCCACCCTTAGTTGTTGCCAGCATCTTCGAAGCTGTGCCCGCATCACGTCTTCGTCCGCTGATTTCGCCGTCGTCCGTTGTTTCCTGCAGTTTGTTTGGGAAGCGACGCTACATACAGTATCGCCCGTAATTGTGCAGCCAGCCAATTTCCTCAAGGTAAAAGTTATTGTAAATTAGTTTTATTGTGTATAACAAAAAGTGAACGCCCCGTCGAGTGCTGAACGATTAGTATATTTGTTGTCAATGATGTGTTTTGCCGTTTGCTAAATTTAACGATTTACCTATGCATTCTTAATGTGTTTACCGTCTAGTGTACCCTTTGTAATTAAAGTTAACGTATCGAGTAATCTAACCTAACTAACCTTTTGAGTATTTTTAAATCTAACTAGTCAATGTAATGATCATTGTCACCTGCATATATTTTATTTCATCCTAATAGAGTTCTTGGTCAAGTATCGATGTTTTTCATTTGTGTTTGGTATTTGCATGCTGTTTTATGTACTGTTACAGATGTAAGAGGAGGTTAGCAGCTGTTTTGTGAGATATTGTTGTAAGGTAAGTCGAAACTGTATTTAGCTCGCCGAACAAACTCTGCCAAGTATAAACGTAGCCAAGTGGATTGTCTACTTCCATTTTCAAGTCATTTCATTTGTGCTGCGATGGTTGTTTTCCCGATCTGTTAAGAAAATGGTGGCGCTTTAATTATTTAACATCTCTAACCTCTTTTGTATCGATGTACAGCCCTAACTCGAAGGTAGAAAAGAACCCGCCCTCCCGGTTGAGTTGAGTCGAGCAACCCTTCCTGTTACCGTCATCTAACGGGGTTAGGGCCTTGTATTTTCGATTGACCTCCCGATTTTGTCGTTTTATCGTGTCGCGACTAACAAGTCCGGCTCTCGAGCGTATGATTTTGTTGTGCACGCTTGAGGGGTGGTTTGTCATGTCGTTGTGTCGTTTTTGTACGGTAACAGATTTGGCGCCGTCAACGTGGAGCTTTTGTTTTGGTCGATAACGCCCTTGTGGCATTGTTTTTGTCATTTAGAACCTTCTTGCCTTTGTTTTTTTTTGTTCAGAACCTCGTAGAATTGTTTTCGCAAATGTTTTTTCTTGTTTTTTAACTTTCCGAAGTAAAAGAAGCATGTTGGCATACTTCTTCGCACAGTAATGGATCGGTTTAGTTTCTTTTCTTGTCGTATTGATCATTTATGACGTCTACTTTAAATTCAGTGTTGTTTTTTTATGTATTTCATATAAATTTTCGAGTTTTGAAGAGATTTTCATATGTAGATAGGTCAGGATTGTGTTTTTTCTTGTTTTTCCTTGTCGTCTCACCTCCTTTTGTTTCTTTTCGTACCTTTTTGTATTTTGCGAAGTGTATTTTCTTGCTTTTAGTATGTTTTCTCTTGTTTGCATAAGATTCTCATATGTTTTCGGTTGTTTTCTTTAGGTAAGACGTGTTTTTTCTTTGTTTTCATTTGTATTTCCGTGTCTTTTCTTGTTTTCTACATGTCATTTCGTGTGTTCTTGTCGCTAATTGCCTTTTCTTGTGTTTCTTTTCGTGTTTTTCCGTATCTTTTCGTGTTTAAAGGACTTGGAGTAGGAAAAAACATAGTCGTTTGTTTTCATGAAGCCTTATTGAAGTCATTGCGTACGTTTTTTTTTAAAGTCAAGTTTTCGTTTGTGGATAAAATAGTTTGTTCTCGTAAGAACTTTTTCGATTTCGATCTTTTGGATGTCTTTTATTGTCGTTTCTTATCTTAACGATTTCAGAGTAGGAAAAAGTATAGCTAGTTCATACTGTTGTGTTGTTTAGTTGCAGTTTATGTGAAATTTTTCCGGTTTTAGTTGAATTCAGTACCGATTTTCGTTCATTGAAGTTACCGAACTTTGTTTTTTGAGTTAGTTGTTGGAATTTCGATTCCTTTGTCGTCGATTTTGTTTAGCCTTCAGCTAATTTGAAATTTTATTGTGCCGTCCCGAACTTACGTTGAAGATTAGTAGAGTTTATCGATTATTGACGTTCCCGATTACCGATGTTGACTTTTTGTTGTCGTTTGATGTTGTGCCGCGTTGCTGTTTTGTGGACAGGTTGGAAATCATTTTCGCTTTCATTATTGTGTATTGGTCCGTTGTTAAGATGTGGTTTTGCGTTGGTGTGTTTGTGAGATACGCTTATGCGGAATTTTCGAGGTCTCTCAAACCATCTATTTTGTCGGCTTTGCGTAGTTTCTTTCGATTGCTTTTTATTTCGTTCTCATTTTTATTACGTTTCGCCCAACTTTGTTTGCTAATTTCATCGTGCGCATCAACACCTGTCGAAGTGTCTTGAACACTTATTATCGCACCCTTTTCATTTGTTGACGTAGTCGTTTACCGTGTTGGGGTAGAAGCGACTTGTTTTCGCTTGTTGTCGTTTTGCTTTAGTGACGTATTGATTGACGATTTATCGTCCCCTACCGAATTGTTTTGATGACTTTAGGTTGTCATGTATCGTGTTCTTGCTGAACAATTTCGTTGAAAGCTTTTGAGCTTCGTGTGACGGCAGTGCACGGCTGTTTGCATGTTGTTTCTTTAGTGAAGTTTATATGTTGACTTTTGTTGGAGACTTTGTTTTTCCGGATTTTCGTTTGGTGTTCGGTGTCGGAGTCGTTTTCGATCTCGCATTTGGCGGATTTTTAGTCGATTTGGCTCTCGGCATCGTCATCAATTGAGGATTTCGGTGAACTTGGTTTTCTTTTTAGTTTACCCTCGATTATTGACAATTGATGACAGTTTCTGTCGCAACTTTTCGTCCTTTCTTTCTTTGTTGGTATTTCTGCTGTGGGACTTACACATTGCGCCGATCTCGTGACGCGCAGCGTGCCCTCTTCGGATAACCTTTAGGTTAGATCATGGACTTCTTTTTTTTGTGTTTGTAACTTTTACAAATACTCCCTGTGTTCGATTGGCAGGTTGGACGGAAACTTATGCAGGCGTAAGACGTTTCTCGATTTTGACAATCCCGCATTTGTGACATTTTTCCGAATTTGACTTTCTCGGATTAGACTTTTCGTAATTCAAGTTACGTTTAACCCTGTTGGGTTACAACCTTCTCTCGTTGATGTATCTTTACCTTTAATTTCTTCTGTCAGTTCTATCATCCGTGTCCCGGCGACAACTACCAAACCTTTTGCGTATCTTTATTTTCCACCTTCCGAAACCGTGCTGTTAGGCGATGGTCATGGACCCGGTGTTAAGGTCCAGTCGGTGTTTCGTGCCTATCGTCGCAGTACGTGCCATGTCTGTTTCGGGCATGGTCGGTTTTCGTAGTTTGGAGTGACAGTCGAGCCTGTTGGCAAGGCTGTCGATTTCTTCGTTGTTCGTTTTGGTGAGTGTTTTGTTTGGTTCCCCGAGGGGACCGAACTTTGGTCGTTTAGTGGACCCCTGGTGGAGTACCATTCCTTTTGGGACATCTTGTTCAATGTCGCCCGTCTTCCGTGGTCCAGGGAATGGATGCTAGCCTTCTGCGAACCATCAGGTCCGACTCAAATTTACGTATTTTCTACCGACGTATTCGGTCTTTCGTCTTCCTCTTCTCGCTTCACACCTTTCGCACCCTATAAGCTAAGGCTAAGGCTACTAGAGCCTTAGCGCGTAATTCTTTCGGGGGTGCAACGTTGTTCCTATCGGATGTGTTAGTTGATGTTGGAGGTTGAACTTATTGTTCTGTATTCGTTTTTTTTTATGGTTTCACTTTTGTGTTTGGCTTTCTTTTCGGTTGGAACTTTTCTGTCGTGGGAACAATGCAATGCATGGATCACGTGAAGTGCAGCGCACCCTCTTCAGGGAATTCTTGCCGATATTGGGAATCTAAATAGTTGCATTTCGTTTGCTTTTGATTTCTTTTTTTTTGCCTTGGCTCATTGTCGAGTCAAGATGATCCTGGTTCTTCTAAGGATCAATTCAAGGAAGTTGATCTTTAGTGGGAGGGGTGTTAGATCATCTTTAAGTTTTGTCGTCATTTTAAATTTTGGCCTCGATCCGGCCCTGCCTGTTCTCCGCTTTGAAGGCATTTTAGGCATTTGTACCTCGCAGTCCGTGTATCGGTTAAAATTAATTCAGATAGTCACGCTTTGTTAGCAGAATTTCATTTTTAAATTCACCCTTTGTTCTTTGTTGCCTGCAGGCGGATGCAGATTATCGTTTCTCAGAATTTCGCTAGTTGAGATTTTTAACCTTCGAGTCCCGTGTGGATTGCCCAGTCAGCTTTCTTGAGCTTCTGTTGAAATTTTCCGTTACCTTCCTTCGTCTTCGCATATGCAAACACAGAAGCAGTTGTACAATGTGTTTCACTTTACATGGAAGCACCCCTGTAATTTCTTTGTTTTTGTATGAATCGCTTTGAATTTTTTATCAGTTGTACAACTCACCAAGAGGCATGTATTCATGTCCTTGAGCGCAAAAGACGTTATTAGCTTGGCTTACTACTATCAAGAACATGGATCATATTGTCAATATTTTGCATCGCGTTAGAGTTACAGCAAAACCTTATTACGAAAAGTTGTTTAGAATCAAAAGAATACCCCAGATACCAATTTTCGTTTAATAATTCGAATTACAGAATACAAATACTAAACTATTTAGGTAGTAGCATGTAATGTTAGCTGGGGCTTTACAATGATTTCTGGTTCTTATTTAATTTGGAAAAGTACGCCTGTAGCATTATTAAATGTGCCCTTTTTGGTTGATAGTTCTTACTTAGGTCAGGGTTCTGATTGCTTATACCTCGACTGATTTAAAGAAACAAGACTTAATAATAGATACATTTATTCTCTACTAATTACACATATAAAGATAAAGTAAATTTGTTTGTTAAATAAACTACAAGTTATATTGTATTCAATTTGATCCTGCGGCTGGTCCCCTGGGTCGGTAGGCTACCTTTCGATGTATTCCAGCGAACTTCACAGTGTTCGGTTGGTGTGCAGAATCGCGCCGGTGGAGTAAAGTTGGTAAAACTGTAACACCAAAATAAAAATTAAAAATGTCAACTAATGTCGATGTAAACAAACGGGAGATTCTAATTTATTTCAATTATAAAGTGACTTGATTGAAGCTACGAGTTGTTTAATTTAAGTGAACACCTATACAAGTGCACGTCCTTGCGATATCATGGATGTGCGCCTGACCCTTGACATCAGGTCAAGTTCCATTCAACGTTATCAACGCCACGACGCGTGCGAAGGTCGTTTGCACGTCGTGACCAAATATTCTACTACGGGGTGAGTATCGATTTTGGGCAATCTTTCACTATTTACACATAAAATATGAGATTGGTTTTGTAGTTTGCAAATATATAACTCAAACGAAGTTTACTCTAACGCACTCTGATGTACGTACAAATTTTACTGCACTCTGACAGGTGCTTTAATAATACTTTACAGGATTTGAATTATTGCCGTTTCAACTTTCGTAGACGTTATATTTATAGGCTAGTTTTGTTTCTGTGAAATAACCTCAAATGACAATAGCCGATATTCCAGCTGAATGTCAATCCGTTTCGTAGGACTGCTAGAAACGTCCACTCTGCGAATCAAAATTATTTTGATAGTCCCAAATATAACCGAAGCTGTTGGAGCTCGCTGGAGCGGCGTTCTTCTTTTGTATCCCGGGTTCAGGAGGTTACTGTCGACTTCTTGTTTCTTTTCTACGGGAATTTGTTTTCCGGATTCAGGTAACTAGCGGAACTTCTACGGGAATTTACTCTTTCTTCTTTCAAGGTTCCTTTATTAAGCCAAGTGCGACGGAGGACGGGGGCACCGGTTAAATGGAGGGTCGCGGGCTTTTCTTCCTTGGCGGCTTCCAGATGTCTCAGGGCTTCTTCCACCGAGCTCGTAGACATCTCGCAGGACCTGAGTTCTTCTGGTACTTCAGCTGGGGTTAGCCCGGGATGATCGGTCGCAGCCGTCAAGTGGACGGGAGTCCTGGGGGTGCGAGGAAGGTCCGTCGGCTTGGTGGGGGGCGGTGAATCCTCTTCACTTATCTTCTTCGGAGAGAGAATCGGTGTCTTGGATAAAGGCCCGAATAAGGCTAATTGCCTTTCTGCGTGCTGGAGGGCCTTCATTTCTTGTCTTAGGCGCTGCCCTAGGCTGGACGGTGGAGTTGCATTCCTGGGAGCTGTCCCGCTTGATGCTCTCTTTCCCTCCGGCGTGGCTGGCAAGGGTGAGAGCAGGGCTGGCACCGGGCTCCAAGGAGGTAACAGTTCCCAGGTGGGCGAGAATGGCTTTGCATATACCTGAGGTGCCCATGGCCGGATCTTGATTCCTTTATTCGGCTTTCGGGTATAAGGACCGGGCGGAGTAAAATTCCTATTGCGTACTGGAGGCATCTTGTGAACTTCAGTTGCTGATCAGTACTGACTTCGGGACCTGGGGCTCCGATTGTTATAGGGGCTTCCCTCACCAGGTTTCTCCCTCCTAGTTCGATGTTGCCGGAGTGGGAGTGCCGTGATGCGCTGGCTTCAGGTCCTTCACGTGCACTCTTCCTATCTCCTGGTCGTCACGGGGGTTCTGGGGCACTACGATGAGGGGGAAAATTATTTTGCTAATTCTGTAGGGTCCAGAGTATTTTGGTGCTAACTTGGACTAGATCCCTCGTGCGGCGTCAGACAAAGAGTGCTCTCGTTTGTACACTTGTTTGCCTATTCGGGGACGGTAATCTCGACGCCGGAGGTTGTAATGATGGCTCTGGAGGGCGAACTCTTTCGCTAAATTATTATGCACCACCTTGACGATGTTGTCCAATTTCTTCAACTGCTCGCAATACAGACCTGGGGACGGAGTCTCACCTGCTGGGTCGAATACGGGTTCTGCTTCCTCCCGCAGCGACTTAGGCGGCAGCATCTCTCTGCCTAAATTTAGCAGGGCTGGAGTGAAGCCGGTGGATTCGTGTTTCGCCGTGTTGATGGTGAAAGTCACTTCAGGGAGCCACGAGTCCTACTTCTTCTGGTCGCCCCGGGACAACTGTGCGAGGATGGTGCCGATGACTTTATTCATCCTCTCCACGAGA